>CM053785.1:398161018-398446018 GCA_028749045.1 Cupressus sempervirens | reverse complement strand
ACTTTTGTTTCCAATTTAAATCTATATGCAGCATAATATGATCCGTGAAGCAACATCATTTTTGTTGGATGTTTTGAAGCCTAATTTGCTAGAACGTGCACATCTTCAAACTAAGGCAAGTTGTTAATATGATCATGAATCAACTAGCTTTTAAACCTAGTTTAAAAGTACACTAATGTGCAAAGTCTGGAAAGAGTGAAAATGTAAGTATTTATACATTGTTGATTGTAGAAATTACTATGG
Source organism: Cupressus sempervirens (assembly GCA_028749045.1). Classification (NCBI taxonomy): domain Eukaryota; kingdom Viridiplantae; phylum Streptophyta; class Pinopsida; order Cupressales; family Cupressaceae; genus Cupressus; species Cupressus sempervirens. Next base: position 398,445,775 of record CM053785.1, on the reverse strand, counting down.
TTTTGTCTTTTTTAATTTTATTTTTCTTGCAAGTTCTTGAGATTAATTCGGTCACTTTCCTTAATGTTGCTAATGCTATCTTGCCAAATGGAATTTTCAGTCACTATGACCATCCTCATATAGCACAGTTGTGTGAGAAAGTTGGTTTATATATGCGCACACTTCAAGTAGGTGATTCGTTGGGAGTACACTTAAGCTTTAATATAGATTGAATATTTTGTATGAAATATTGTCTATATGAATTTTTGTAGAAATCTTTTTTAGGTTTACTCCATTTTTCCTTATGTCAAATGGTTTCTTAGGAAATATTTACACATCACTAATATTGTAAGTTTGGTTACAACACTATACAGAGTTGCCTGATATCAAACGTGTCATTGTCAACACCCATGCTATTGAGCCATAGGTCTGTGAAACATCCTGTGCTCTTGAAATTGAATAGAAACTATCAATTACCTTAATGATTTCAGAACTTTTCAGGCCCTTGTCGAGTTCTTTGGGACCCTTTCTAAAGAGTGGGCATTGGAGTGCATGAAAGATATAAATTATGCTATTAAGCCACAAGGTAACACGGTTTGTTGATATAAATTATGTGTCATAGTTCATTTTTTTACAATATACATGTAACAAGTTTTGAGTGAAATTTGCTCAGAAATTAATAGCATATACTTATTTTTCTCAATTAGGTTTCAAGAAGCGTATGTCTGTGATTGTCTATGATCCACATGGTGAGATTTTAATTTTATGCAAAGGTGCTGATAATGTCATTTTTGAGAGACTTTCTTCAAAAGTAGAGAAGTGGAGATACAAAACACTAGAGCATTTGAAGGAGTATGGAGAATCAGGCCTTAGAACTCTGGCTTTGGCATATTCAAAACTTAATGAAGAATCCTACTTGGATTGGGAGGCAAGTGCATTTAGATGTAGGTCTTGTTGTTTGTTAACATATTCTTGCACGCTAAATTTAAGTAATAGAGATGAAAACATGAATTCATTCATTGAGATCTATTTCTGTTTCATTTAATCATAATCATTTTTAACATGTACAAAAGAGATGGATCAAAGCAAAACAAGATATTATTAATTCTGATGAACATAGTCAAAGTTTGGAATAGTTAGCTGAAGAAATTGAAAGAAATTTGACTCTTATTGGATTGATATTTATGAGTAGATTAAATATGTTAAATAACATTAGCAATTTTGGAACAATGTTTTCCCTTTTGCAGGTCTACCAAGAAATTAGGAATAATCTAAAGGATGCAGTGATAAATTTGGTATATTTCTAAAAATGTTGATAATTTGTCAACAGTTCTTTAGACTTTTTAATAATTTTATTTATTTACCAAATATGTTCTTATCCAGAAATGTTATCTCAGATTGATAAGGAATGTGAAGGAGAAAAAATTGATCGAGCTTTGTTGAAAAATGTCCTTGGCATCTTTGTAGAGATTGGGATGGGTAGCATGGAGTTCTATGAAAAGGATTTCGAAGTACCCATGTGGATTCTAGAGGATTCTTGTCCAGATTATATGCTCAAGGTCAGCACTGAAGGGGGAGTTAGGAAAGGAAAAATGATTTGACAATTTTGCCTTCTATTATGAAAAGGCTCTTTATCTAAAAGTTAATGCATATCAATATTGTATTTCAGGCTAAGGAATGTTTGAAGCGAGAAAAAGAGAGAGTTGCTCATTATCTGCATTCTAGTAGTGAACATAAATTACTAGAAGTAAGTCTTTATAAAATACACTTTATTTCTATGAGAATTCGTGGATTCAACCAACCATAAAAATGTTGCTAATAAATAGACATGAAAATTGACTTGCTTGTTTTAGAATTTAGATGTTTAAGTTTTGATATTGTACTTCCCAAGGCTAATGTTTTGTGCTTGATTTTGATATTTTCTTTGATTTTGTTTTAGAATTTAGATGTTCAAGTTTTGAAAAGATAATGTATTTTATTTCTTTCTTAGCTATGTGTACCATGAATTAGTCATCTTCTTCAATATCTTTCTTAAGAAATCATAGATTATAATAACAACATACTATAATGATGTTAAGTGAGGGGTCCATTGCATTTGATGAAGAATTTTGTCATGCTCTTTTAAAATATTTTAACATGAGAGGAATCGTGACATGTGTGCTGAAATCATAAAAACAACAAAATTATATTTGATGTTAAGAGTGGGGCCTTTAGAGAATTAAAATCATTCATATAATATTTTCTTCATTTATTGGTACAATCCTACTTTCAATTTGCCTGCATGTTTTAGATATAGCCTAAGATAAACTATTCAGATGACTTTGTGCAAAGTTGATGGCAGTTATGATTGCAGCTAAACATACAAGTTTGATTTGTGAGAGACTACAGTGTGCTTTTGACATCATGTTGAACTACAAATGATTTGGTTCAAATCCATATAATGTTATATTAAATTTAGGACTTTGTCTTGTTATGTTTTGTGATATATAATTAATATTTGTCGAAATTGCAAGAAGAAGCTTGCACTGAGACTTTTGTTTGATAAAAGTGCAAATGATGATCAAGAAAGAAGCATATTGACAAAGTTGAAGCAATAGTGTGGTGGTCAGTTTATTTCTAAAATAGAGGGAATGGTATGTTGAATCCTACATAAATAAAAAACTCACTCTCATTGCATGGCAAGTCACTTCTCTCATGTTTGAGTACTGTTGTAGGTAGTATGATAATACTGCAACATATTATATCATTTTCCTAACTCAGTAGTCTCAAATGCAAACTTAGCTAAAACTGGTGGCATTGGCATACAAATACAAGGGCCCAATAGACCAATGAGTACAATCCCACAACAATGTGTGCAACTACTAACTTTCCAATAATGAGGGAATAAATGTGAGATTGAAGGACAATTGAGATGTTAGTCCACATGCACAGTCCTATTTTAGACATTGCTACAAGGGGATAAATTTGTTCCAATGGTCATCTTAGATGATGAACTGATTGAATTTTTTTTCAAACTTGTGGATTGGTGAACAAGATATTTTGTAGTAGTTTGTTTAATGCAAACACTTGTTCAGGGAGTAGAATTGTTGATCAGGTAGGTCAAAGAAAAGAATATTGAAAAAGTTTAATCACAGTTTTGATAGATTTCTTATATTTTAAGATTGAACATAATTTTTGGTTGATTGATACACACACACACAAAAACTTGAGAAAATGCTTTCTTTTGATCAGATGAATTTGATCATAAAAGAACTTTAAAGGTATATTGTTCAATTTTTTTTACACCTTAGCTCTGATTCATGCCACCTTTTGTGTGAATTCACATAAGCACTAACTTGTGTCCATTGTGACACTCAATCACTCATTCCAAGAATTGCCAACCAAAGTATATCAATATTCTTAGCTTCTTTGAGGCATTCTATAAAACAATTCACATGCCTTACCTATGATTTGACATTTTACATGCATCCCACACTCTCTCATCCTAATGATGGATTACAGAGAGTGCAAGATGCATGCAAAATGTCAAATCATACACAAGGCATGTGAACTGTTTTATAGAATGCCTAAAAAAAATTTACACCGAGTCGTTGGTCAAAATTTTGACCAATGCCTAATAGTTTTCTACCAGCATTGGTCAAAACTTTGACCAATGCCTAGATGTTTTCTACCAGGAATTGGTCAAAATTTTGACCAATGCTAGGTAGTTTTTTTTCGACCACTGCTTGGTAGAACTTGCACCATGGCTCTGGAAGGATTTCAACCAATAGATCGGTCAAAATTTCAACCAACCAGTATGTTGGTCAAAATTTCTACGAGAAATTTTTTGACCAATTGGTTGGTCCAAATTTTGACCAACCTTGATCAAAATTTTGACCAATAATGGTTGAAAAATGGACTCAAATGTACTAGTTCTAGTCATTTAAAATTGACTAAGGGGATGTATCCCAAGACATTAGAAGAGGAGGCTAAGATGTCCAAGGTACCTTATGCTTTAGCTATAGAAAGTTTAATGTATGCCATGGTATGTACTAGGCTAGATATTGCACATGTAGTGGGAGTTGTTAGTAGATATATGGGTCATCCAGAGGTCAAGCATTGGAATCTAGTTAAATGGATTTTTATATATTTGAGAGCAACATCTAGTATGTCTTTAAATTTTGGGGGCTCTACTACTAATTTATAGGGCTATGTTGACTCAAATTTGGTAGGGGATATTGATACTTGGAAAAGTACTATATGTTATGTATACACTATTGGTGGGGTAGCAGTGAGTTGGGTTTCTCGGTTACAGAAGGTGAATTCTTTATCCACTATAGAAGCGAAGAATGTTACTGCTATAAAGGCATCCGAGGAGATGATATGGCTCCAGTTCTTCATGGAATAATTGGGACATGCATAGAAGTATATTTATTTGTTCATAGATAGCCAGAGTGTCATTCATCTTATGAAGAATTATGCTCTACATTTAAATAAAAAACACATATATTTGCAATACCATTTCATTCGGTGAATTCTAGATGATGGACACTTAAAGCTAGAGAAGATACATACATATAATAATCCAATAGATAAGTCTACAAAGGTAATCACGAGGGAGAATTTGAACTCCTCTTTAGCTTTAGTCGGTCTTCTAGATTGAACAAAATAAAAGATTAATAGAGTCCATGGTGGTTTGATATTCTATTGGGAGCTACAGGTTTAGCAGTACTATGATCAATATCCAAGTGAGAGGTTATTGTTATGGAATCTAATTAGTTTCCAAGTGGGATATTGTTGTAATGTGGAGCCTAATTAGACTTGAAGGTTTATTCGATGCAGTTTCCCTCCAGATTATTTCTATAGGGGTTTGGGGATAGCGCCCCCAAGGTGAGGTCAAGGGGTAGTACACCAGGTGCACTCCTTGTCACAGTATAGGGTGGAGTCGAGGGGCAATGCCCCTCTAGGGGTTTTTGGGTGCAACACCCCTGAAGCCAAAAATGACTCACTATTGTAAAAGATGTCGAGTACTATTTTTTTCCCATTGGATGACTTATTCTAGCCCTAATTTTGTAAGCAACAAAAGCTTGTATGAAATGTCTTAAGGTTAGGGATTTCATGATGTATGATGACATTGTAGCTTCTTGCAACAGTATTAGCTGTAAGGGATTGCGGATTGTAATCACTAGATAAGAATAATATTGGACTTGTTATCGTTGGACGTAGCTTAGGGATTAGATAGACCACTTTACATCCTTGTTTCTTGTGTTCTCTTCTGTGCAATTTTTTTTATTTTTGGATATTGGTTATATTTGCATGTAATTGTTATTTCTATCTATGGTTAATCTTAATAGTAAAGATCTCGAACAACATATATAGATTGGGAAAATGGTGGCCAAACATGTATAACAAGTAGAATGGTTTTATTTATTAACTTACAATAAATCAATTTAATGGACAACCATATTTCACTAAAGGAAACCCCAAGATTTATAAGATCTATGAGAACAACATCTCAAGAAATAAAAGGAACAATAGTTTCATCGCTACAAGGAATAGAGAGTACAATTTTAAAATACCTCATATAATTTTCTATCAAAATGAAGAAATATGTCCATGGTTTTCAAGAGGACAATAATTTTCTAAAATTTAGCAGTAGATTTCATTGAAAAATAGGTAAGCACTTGAACCCAAATAAACCTTATCTCACAAACTAATTGTATGATTTCATCATTACTTAATTTAATTATCTCAAGAAAAAATTTGTATTTGAATAAAAATACATTCTTACGTATGTTTCATGAAGTTCTATGATTGTTCTTGATCAAATGTTAACCATCTTATGAAAGCATACAATGTTCATCAAAGATAACAAGAACCCACCCCTGCTCCCCATGGAAAAAAGTAACAAAATATTAGCAAAATTTTAGTACCCATATAAATCAAATGTAATTTTGTTAGGAAATTTTTTTGACTCCCATGCAAACAAAATTAGTGTGATTGGTGAATCATTTGCAATCACCTAGAATTAGCAGAATTTTTTGAGCGAATACTTTTCCCTTAAGCTAGAGAAACATAAAAGTATTTTTTGTTTCTCCTTGCATTCAAATAAATGTAATAAACAATTTAGCAGAGTAGACATGGTTTTATTGTGAATTGTTATTTTTATTGCCATTTTACACTACTGTACAAACCAATAAATTTATTTTACTAACAATATTTACTTTATAGATAATATTAAAATATTTTTGTGTAGCGATTTATGATTTTATATTTGTACCATCTTAAAAAGTGTACTTTCTTTATAACACTTGTTATCATTTTAGCAATCTCCTAGGACATATATGCATTTATGCTTAAACTGCACTTTTTACTTGACTTTTTGCCCATTTTTTACCATTATTTCTCTACCCACAAGATCTTGGAGAGAATCATGATACAATCAATACTTTAGGTTGAGGTTGAGTTCAACCTCAACCTAAGACATCATGCCTTAGAATCTCAAGCCTACTTTGAGGTTTTTAATTTATTTCCCGACCAATGCAGTCAACCCTTTGTTGATAATAATTATTCAATTGTATATTGTCATTTATGTTACACAAATGTTATACTCTAATTGAACACAACCAATTGGAACCAAGCTCAGAAGATTCTTGTATTAGCCAAGCATAAGTCAAGTTTAGTAATCCAATTAAAGCTGAGCTAGGTCAGTCACCAAAGAAGTTCAATTGTGGCCAAGTTAGAAGTTTAGTGTAAACCAAGTCAGGTCGGTTATCAAGGAACTCAGTGGTAACCGAGTGACTCAGTTTTCAGTTCAAGCCGACTTGCATCAGAATTTTTTCATTATTTTATTTTATTTTTTATGTAAGCTAACTTAGTAGATGTTATTTTATTGTAAGGATATTCAATTTGACTTGACTTTGTATTTCATATATATGAAAGGTCAAGACATGGATTGAATAGTGTGCAAGAATTGAAAAAGATAAGATGTGAATAGAGAAGGATATCTGATTAAGGGCAAAATATCCAAGGAGATGCAAAGAATATTCTGATTAGAAAGGATCCAGAGGATAAGCTGGAACAAAGATCTGAATCTACAATCTAGTTGGTTTATAAATCAAGTCAATCATTGTTACTCTCTAACAATTGTAGTAGCGAAGAAATCTCTTAACAGTCATTTTGTAAATCTCCTAACCAAGTGGCATTTCTAGATTGAAGTGTCTTAGAACCTCTAACAAGGCCACTCCTAACAAGGTGATTTAGATTATTTTATAGGGTCACACGTAATAGTATGTTTTGTAACCTTTAACATGGTTGGCTCCTAACAGGCTCACTTCAGAAGAGTGAAAAGTTGTAACTAGTTGCATTGGTGGTTTTCACAAATTGGTTTTCCATGTTAAATCTCAGTATCTCATGTGCTCATGTTATTTTTTTATTGCTTTATCCTTCTACAACTAAGTTACTAAAGGTTAATGCATATTAATATTTCAAGATTTCTTTGTTAACCAAGTTATTATGGATTTCTAGTTCTAACTCAGCTGCGTGTTTCAAGGAAGTTACTGTTGACATCTAAGGGATTTGGAATTGTTTTAGTGGTAACTAATTGTTACTCCTCTTATGTTTCCAACATCCTTTTGGTTTTGATCCCAAAATTTTTTAAAAAGGAGGCTTACTCTCTTCATTCATGAATCCATTCCATATGAGATCTACTCATATACATGAAATCTACTCATGCCATCAATTTGAGAGAAAGATTCATAATTCATTCAATCCATCATTTGCAAGAAAGATTTCAAAGTGCACTCAAGGAGTTCAAGCCAAGAAAGCAAGGAATCATTAAAGGAACTCATTTCTTGTCATTAATCATGCATTTAATTCTTAGCATATACGTTTTTTCTTCATGTAATATAATAGAGTTAGCTATTGAGGAAGGAGATCTACATTTATCAATATTGCACAAGAATTCATCCTTTAATAACTCATTTTTCAATGATTCGAGAGCATATTTACATCTATGAATTTATAATTTGGAAATTTTAGATCTATTAAATTTTTGGAGAAATCCTACATTATCATACTGTATCTTACATACATTGACATACAAGCATTCATACTTCTTTATGCATAGAACATCCACATTCATCCATATGATCTGACAAGCAAGATGAATATTTATATTTATTATTCTAGAACATTATTTCTCATTTAAAGGTTAATTATTAAATTAGAGTAAATTTAGGATTAAATCTATAACTTTTCAATGTAGAAAATTTGGATTATAGATGGAGGGGTTCTAGTTTATGTTAGACTTTGAGTTTGAGGTTGATCTTGAACTTAACCTATGTCATCATTAAACTCAAGTCATCTATTACATGGAGCTCCCAAGAATCAAACTTCTCAAAAAATAGTTCCAATTCTAAGCCTAGGTTTAGGTTGAAGTCAATCTAAACCCTTCATTTTGACCCTTACCTAGGGTCATTAAATATTTACAACCTATAGACTTCAACTTCCTAGTTCCAAATCTAGGTTTGTTCCTATTTCTGATATTGTTTGACAACCAATTTTTAGGTTTGGATTGACCCTCAAGGTGAGTTTGATTCGTCATTTATCTTTTCATAGCACTTAAATTGATGTATCAGATATGATCCTTTCATGGTCTTAGTTATCATATGTGTTTTTACATCACCTACATTTTAATTAGTCAATCTATTTTCACTACATTATGATTCCTTCAGTTAGGAAAAGGAGGAACAAAACTTTAGAGACTTCAACATTGAGAAGATCATGTATGTGTACTTCCCTTTGCCTTGATTGGATCTACCTTGTGGAGGAATCTTGGTATTCCTACTATACTTGTATGTGTGGATTTGATATATATTTTCATGGCGTACCCATTTCACACATTACAATATTAAAACCAATAAAATTATTATATAGGTTAATTATATAAATACAAAATAAAGTAACTATTTTGTTGGTTGAAAGAGTTTATATAACATTACAAAAAATAAAGTTCTTTTATGGTTACCAAATTCTTCACTTTGAGTCCGCACCCAACTCATACATCAAGATATAGATGATAATTTTTTGAAGACATCATTATTGTTCTTTCTTTAATGATAATGCCATGCAAGAGTCAATCCTTTTCACCTTCACCTTTATGCTTCCCTCTAAATGGCCTCATCATTATTTAAACTCTATTTTGTAGAGGTGATCCTTAATGGTATTGGGACATTTAATAACAACTACCTTGTGAAATTTAGGATTCTCATAAACATGCCAAACAAGAAAAGGATGAATAGAGGGGTCCCCTTCACCAATTCAGAACTAATCCTTAATATGATCCATCAAACCCATCCCCATTTATACCTTGACTAAGATATCCTCTAGACGACCTCTCTATTCTTCATGAACACAAGAATTGCCTATCCACCTTGCCTCTAAGAGCATGTCTAATTCCAGATGACACACTAATAAGAGTGATGTGATTCCCATATTCAACCTGTAACGACCCTTCATTGCAATATTTTCATGACCCAAGATGATGAAAAAATTTGTAGATGAAATGATCATCCTCAAAGAAAAAAATATTTCCCATTCTACCAAGATTGACCCCCCCCCCCCCCCCCCCCCACCATGCAAAAATAAATTTTAAAAAATTGATTTTTTCATAGTGTGAAGGGAGAGGTTGGTCAACATTTTTCTTATAGCAATAGTAACCATAGTAATTATATAGTTTTACTTGATTTGGAAATTGAAATCCTAAAGGCTCTAAATCCAAAAACTATTAAGTTTGCACATGAGTAATATAGATTCTAGAGCCAAATATTTTGTATTTATTAAATTTTTTGATTAAGTAAAAAAATGTTTAATAAAGTTTTCTATTTATTAAAGTTTTACATAGGAAAAAATGGTAACAAATTTAAATTATGATGAGAAATAATTTGATTTGACTGTTGTAGATGTGTGTTCCAAGTTGGTAGTTTTTTATGCAAGAGTATCTTTGGTTGGCTTACTATCCTATAGGATGGTGTGGTTTGGCTTTGGAGTTTGGGAACTCAGTGGTAGAATGAAGTGTGACTCGATTGATACTAAGTTGGTTTGGTTGTGTTAACTGAGTGACTCGATTAATGAAGATGTTCAAAAAATCTTGGGGCACTTGGCAGATTCTATGGTGCTTGGCATGCATTGGTAACTCGACAATGATTGGGAATTTTCTGATGCCCAACTTGGTCTTGGTTTCTGTTGGTGCGAAGTTGTCTGTGAGCCAACTTTGGGTATTTAATTTATGTTGTAGTCGACTTGTGGCTCAACATATATTTAATGTGAGGAATTTAATTTAATTTGTAATGAACTGGGCTGACTAATGGCTTGGTTGGGTATAAGTAGGTGGTTTTGTAGAGTCTTTAGGAATTTTTATTCAACTTGGAGAAGAGGATGAATGCTAGATGTGAACTTTGAAGAGCTAGTAGCTACTGCTTGAGAACTAGAGGATTGCTTGGTGGACCTGAGTGTACAAGTGTTGATTTTTCTTGGTGTCCTTATCTAGTTGTGGTTTTGGACTAGTTGGGATTAGGATCGTAAGTTGGATCTTGTGGGATCTTGTAGAATTGATATTGTAATTCTTGTTTGTATTTGGCCCTAACCCCTAGAAGGCCTTGTAATTGGGCATATTACATGTAATCAATTATTTTATGAACAAAGAGTTGTGATTTAGTATCAGATCTTGCATTATTGTTACTTTTTGTTGTGTTTCCATTATGTGGTTATTTAATGAGGGTTTTGATATCTCCTTTGGGGATTATCCTACCTTGCACTACATCAGGTGGTATTAGAGCCTAGTTGTTCTTGAGTGTGTGAACTGATTGCCGAAGTTGAGGCAGTTTGCACTAGGATCCTAGATTGGAGAAGGTTGATCTTGTGGAGCTGATTGATCTTTTGGATTGGTGGATCCATTGCTTTGGGTTTGCAATTTTTTTGGAAGATGCCTCCAAGAAGATTGGACGCTAGGGCAATTGATGATCATAGTAATGTTGTGGAGGAAAGGATCTCAGAGAAGATTTGAGAAAAATTCAAATATGAGATTGCATTGACAAAGAGTGACATGATTGTTGAAAATGTGAGTGCTTTAGGTGGTGTACCTAGGCATGTCGGTGCTGATGATGGCTATGAGGAAGTTGCTGAAGACTTTGAAGTTGTTGGATCTAGAGGCAAGGAAAGAACTAATCTTGTGGAATGACCTATTAGAACTAGGGCTAGTAAGTTTGCTAGACCTGGATCTTAGTTGAAGCTAAAGCATAAGATGGAGGATTCTAATTTCTTAGGTACTTTGACTCCAGAAGACCCGATTAATTAGATTGGTGAGTTGGAAAACTACTTTGACCTCGAGGATATTGAGGATCTGCTCAAAGTGAGGTTGGCACAAACTAAGTTGAAAGGACATGTTGATCTTTGGTGGAAAGAACTACAAAGTGATAGAGAAGAAGAAGGTGAAATGAAGATCACTAGATGGAGGTTAATGGTGGCTAAGTTGAAAGCTAAATTCATTCTTGTTGATTATGAATAATGAATTATTATACTGAGGAGACCTACAAGTTGACCATTTGTTCTGGGCATAAAGAATTTTCAAAGGATAAGGTAGCTCGGTGCATTAATGATTTGAGATTCAATATTCAGGATGAGGTTGGTATGCTAAATATTTCTTCAGTTGAGGATGCTTATTAGTATGCTCTAAAGGAAGAAGATAAGTTGAAGAGGAACAGTCAAGGTAATGATATAGGGAAGGAGAAGCTAGATATCTCGGTAAAGGATAAACTAAGTGTTGAAGGTGAACCAAAACCTAATGATCAGAAGAGAAGGACAAGTGGAGGGGGGTTTAGTGGTAATTGTCTTAGATGTGGTGAAGATGGACATAGATATTTTGAATGTACTCATGGTAGGAAAATTGTTGTTGTGAATGGGGTTGTGGTCCAAGATAGTCAACCTAAGCAAGGTGAGAGTTTGCTAGCTCATCAAGAACTGGTTGGTCAGAGGACACTAGATTCTTGTCAGAGGACTAGTTTGTTTAGGACTTGTTGTAAGTTTGGTGGTAAAGTTTGCAAGGTGATTGTGGATAATGGTAGTACTGATAATCATGTTGGTGAGGAGATGGTTTAGAAACTTGGTTTGAGAAGAGTGAGACATCTGTGTCCTTATAAGATTGGCTAGTTGCAAGGTGAACATGCTTTGGAAGTGAGGGAGCAGTGCCTGGTTGATTTCTAGATTGGGCAGTTTAAGGATCAAGTGTTGTGTGATATTATGGACATGAATAATTGTAATGTGTTTCTTGGTAGACCTTGGCAGTATGATTACAAGATTGTGCATGATTGTATCAAGAATGTGTTTACTATTGAGAAAGGTGGCAAGAAATATTCCCTAATTCCTTTGCAAAATGAAGAACTTGATAGGAGGAACATGAGTATTGGCAGTCGAGTTGAGTTGAAGGATTCTAAGAAGTTTGAAGATTAACATGGAAACTAGACCTGTAGCACCCCTAGGATGGATAGGAAGAAACATAAGAAGAACAAGGGAAAGAGTGTACAAGTTGAAGACTTGGAAGATATGTATGTGAAGAACTAGTTTGGGATTTATGTGTTGAATCCCATAAGATGTTCTTCCATCTATTAAGAACATATTTTTGAACCTAGGGTGTTTGATGCAGGACCATCCCTAGTTGGCTTTCTATCTTACATGATGGTGTGGTTTGGCTTTAGAGTTTGGGAAATTAGTCATATAATGAGTGTGGCTCGGTCAGTACTGAGTTGTTTGGTTGTTGTGTTAACTAAGTGACTTAGTTAATGAAGATGTTTCACAAAGCTTGAGGCACTCGGCATGCACTGGGAGCTTGACAATGCTTGGTCTTTTTTATTCTTAGCTTGGTCTTGGTTCCTGTTGGTGTTAAGTTGTCTGCGAGCTGACTTTGGGTATTTAATTTGTGTTGTAGTCGACTTGTGGCTCAACATATATTTAATGTGAGGGATTTAATTTAATTTGTAATGAATTGGGTTGACTTGTGGCTTGGTTTGGTATAAGTAGGGGGTTTTGTGGAGTCTTTAGGCATTGTCATCTAGCTTGGAGAAGATGATGAAGGTGAGATGTGAACTTTGAAGAGCTAGTAGATGTGGCTTGAGAACTAGAGGATTGCTTAGTGGATCTGAGGGTACAAGTGTGATTCTTCTTGGCGTTCTTATCTCGTTGTGGTTTTGGACTAATTGAGATTGAGATTGTAAGTTGGATCTTGTGGGATCTTACAAAAATGATATTGTAATTGCTGTTTGTATTTGGCCCTAACCTAGAAGGCCTTACAAGTGGGCATATTGCATGTAATTTTTTATTTTATGAATAAAGAGTTGTGATTTGGTATCAAATCTTTCATTATTGTTGCTTGTTGTTATGTTTTCATTGTGTGGTTATTTGTTGGGGGTTTGGACATCTCCTTTGGATATTCTACTGCCTTGCACTACATCAAATTTTCAATATCATCTAGAAATTAAAAGTTTTTGAATCATATCACCTACAATTTCATCAACAATTCACATTTATTTTGTCATTTTTAATGATGCCTTTAGTTTTATCAACCTCACATTGATTTCATATATTATATTCTAGGGGAAATGTCTAGAGGGTCCAATTTCCTTCTCAAAGTTAGATATATGGAGACACATGTTACCTTTTTTATTTCCTAATGTATTATCATGTTTTATACCCCTAGTGATTTCCCTTTTGCATGTAACTTAACCCTTGAGTTTTGCATGTGTACAAAGTGGCTTGTATGTTTTAGGAAATTTTTTTGATGAAACTAATTTCCTTCTCAAAGTCACTGAAATAAAGACACATGTTACCTATTTTTCTATAATACATTAATATTAATATATTTTATATCCCTAGTAATGTCTCCTTCACATGTAACTTAACCCATGAATTTTTCATATGCATCAAGTGGATTTTAAGTGATATGTGTGTCAAGTCATTGGCACTTTGGCACATTTTTTTGTCTTAGTGCATGACATGTTGATGTGTTGTGATTGTGTGCCATCCTAATTCCACATATGCCATTAGATAATTGATATGTGCACTATGAAAATCCTATCCCATGTGAACAATTCCATACTATAAGTGTTGAAAACAATTATTCAATTGTATGTTGTCTTTGATGTTACACAAACTGTCAAGCCTTTAATGAGCAAACAGTAATAGCCAAGCTCACTTAGACATCAAAGATAGTTTCATGTATATACCAAGCATTAAGTTATAACCAAGTTCAGAGACAGTATTGACCGAGCTTAGTCGGTTAATGAATCAAAGTTAGTATTGATTGAGTTGGGCTAGTTAACATTTGAACTCTTGTTCTAACCAAGTTGGGTTAGTTAATGAAGGGATCCTCTATGTTGACTAAGTACTCAATTCTATATTAGCCACTTGTTAGCATATTTAGTCTGATAAATTTATTGGTTAATACAAGTCAACTTAAGGGATGAAAATTGTTTGATTAAAAGGGTATTCAAGCCGACTTAGCAAGGTGAATCATATATATGAAAGGTCAAGTTAAGGATTGAAATGTGGACTTGAAGAAGATGAATAAAGGAATCAAATTTGAAGGATATCTGTAAAGAGCATATGAGTGAATCGAACTACAAAGAACATTATGATCAAGGAGGATCATGTAATCAAGCTAGAACTAAGATTTGAATCAGCAAAGACTTTTGCATAAGCAATCAGGTCAAGTCATTGTTACTCTCTAATATTTGTAGTAGTGAATCAAATCTCCTAACAAAGTTAGCCCAACATCTATTCAAAAAATCCTCTAACAAGGTGGAATTTCTAGATTGAAGTGTCTGAAGACCTCTAACAAGGCCACTCCTAGTAGGGTGAATTAAATCCTCTAACAGGGTCACACCTAATAGTGCACTATTAAAATCCTATCCCATGTGAAAATTTTGTAACTATAAGATGTGGTAGTCACTCATTGGTGCATTAAGAGGTTTCTATTGATCCAATGCACTAACACATCCAACATGGATCTTCCACTATGCCTCATGGGTATGCCAACATTGAAAGTTAAACTCATTCGCATGTTGGAGGGTTTTCTTTCTTCAAAACATCAAAAATTCCAATGTTGTGATTTTTTTATGAGCTCACTTAAGTTCTATAAACACAATTCTAAATCGCAACATGCACCATTAATCTTTTTGCATCAATAGCTACAATTTAAATGTAAATTGAATGAGCTAGTTGTGTCATTAAATGTTGTAAAAGATAGAGGAATAAAATAGATTGGGGATTAATTACTCATTAATTTGAATAATTAAAGTGAATTATAAAAAATATAAAAATGAATAGTCAACCAACTTGAAACCAGTTACTCAGAATTCCCAATTAATTGACTAAGTTATATTGCAATCAGTAAGTAAAGAAAAACTATCCTTAAATTTAATTTCTATGAAAAAATTCCATCTGAAAGGTATAGAAGGGGAGGGTTAGATTTCACAATTATCCAATTAGGATTTATATTTGTTTATATCAATGGTTAGATTGCCAAAGAGACAAAAGCCTTGCGAGGATGAATCTACTTGTAAGAGACAACCAAGGTGAAAATTTTGTAATGGCATAGTTATAGTACTCCATAAGTATGAAGGTATGGAAAAGACTACAAAAAATAACATAAAGATGCTAGTATAACCCTCATGAAGGTTAAGGCTCATAATATTTTCAATTATTTAGAGGCATCATAGAAATTTCAACCCAAATCAAACTCGTGGAAGTTGTGAATGGACATATTCATTGTACTTAATATTTTTATCAATGTATATTTTATTAATTTTTTATCTACATATTATGATGAGTTCACAAGATGCATTAATACAAGAGCACTAGTTTTTCTATAGACAAATAAAGCATCAGGTTGTGAAGTGTTATGCATTATGGATTTATAAAAATTTTGACATTAAAATAAACCTACAGATGTTAAAGTAATAATACAAAAATGTAAAAATGATTGATAGAAGAAGATGGTTGCATATGCCTAGGTCTAGGGTTTAAGAAAATCTTATAGATTTTTTAGGCTTTACCTTTCCTCCTTACAATGTTAATTAGTACTTAAGAGTATTTTTAGATGACCTATTACATGTCTATTAGGGGGTGATTTAGGTAATAAACTATAATGGTGATGAAATGATGCCACAATAATACAACACTAAATATCCAAAAAATAGCAAACTCTTTAACTATGTCTAGGTTTTCATAGATAATATCCACAAGGCATAATGGGAGATTCAAGCGAATATATTTGTTGGGAGTTTCAAATGGTATTCGCTACTATTTGATATTTTTATGGAAAATGAATAAGAAAAATGTATGGAGTCTCAAAATCCAAATTAAACCAATTTAAAAGCTTGGAAATTCTAAGTTTGTCCAATTATGGACCAATATTTGGGATTAGGAAATATCAATACACTTAGTATTTACACTTTGAAGAATTATTTGTCCAAAGATTGTATGACATTATAGGTCATGATCTATCAAGGCTATCTCCCATTATTACAATATTTTTGAGGCCATGACTGTTGGAGGATATTAAGTTCACAATTAATCACAATTGGTTGATCAATATTGCAGAAAAGTACACATACATTATATCATGTGGGTCTAAAGGAAAACCTAATTTATTACCATTTTTTGTGCTGAATAGATTGGTTATTTTGGATATTATATGGAAGTTTAAAGCCAAAAAATCTTTTAGAAGCAACCATAAGGGATCTTATATCCTCACTTATGTATGTTTTGGCGATTTTGAGATTAAGTATTGGAGGTTATCAGGTTGCAATCATTTTTTTCAAACTTATACATTGCTAGTAGGATTCAAACAAGGATAATTTATCTTGATATATATTTTGAATCTTTCAAGCAATTTGTAGGCATGAGATCTTTTCAACATGATTTGATTGTAGGACTTGTGGAGAATTTATTTCCTTATAGGAGGGGTGGAGAAGAGTATTGGTATATAACAAAGTAGAAGAAGTAGAAAGTAGAAGAAGAAAATTAAACCCTAATTATGTAGAGGCATTTCTAAATGAATATTATAGAGTTAGGATGTTGAAATTTTTTATTCAATGTGAGAAGATTATTCTACATGAGCTTTACTTGCTTGTCCCTCTAATCCCTTTTGCTTCACTAAGTGTCATTAGTGCCCAAATTCAGGTTAGTCCCCTTGGGGAACATTCACCAGCACCATCAACTTCCATGGATATTCTGAAGATGTTGGTAGTATTGTAGATCAATAAGAATATGTGGAATAAATATATCAAAATGTTCAACTTGATCCCTACTAACCAATCACTAGGGATGATGATGATATTATGGAAAAATTTAGTATCATAATGAATATGTAAGAAAGAGAGGTACTCATGAGTTTATTTGGTAGTCATGAATTTATTAAAACTTTTGAATTCAAGATATTCTTTACAATATGAAAGTAAAAGAGTTAATGAAGAATTATTGGAATTCTTTAGAATAATTGAGAGGGGGGTGAATTAGTTATCCAATGTATAGATGCACAACTAAAAATTGTCAATGCTTAGTAGACCCATATCCATAAAATTTCAATATGCATGCATCCATTAGATCATACAATACTTTAACTTTGTAGGTTATTTTCCTAGGTCAAAACAACTTTACGTAATTGTAAACATGAAACAACATAAGAACATTCACACAATTTGACATAAGTATTTTATGTGGAAACCAAATTTGGAAAAAACCACTAGTAACATGCTACCAATTCTCTCTCTTCTCAAGTGATGCCCTATGAAAGGCCAACCCTGTTAAAGGTTACAATACACACTATTAAATGTGACCCAGTTAAAGGATTTCAATCACCTTGTTAGGAGTGAGCCTTGTTAGAGGACTTTAGACCATTATGTTAGAATGTCACCCGGTTAAAGGAATTACAAATGACTGTTAGGTCAACCTTAATCCAAAGGATTTACCCTAGATTGATACAATGATTAGAAAGTAACAGTAAGGATTGATTTCATAATAAATCACAACTCACTTGCAAATTACAAATCTTTATTTTAGTCCTCCATTCTGCTTGATATTCATACTCTTCAGCTCTGATATCTTGTTCACTCTTTAAGCATTCACCCTCTTAAGATTTCTTGCTTTGCATGCCAACTGCAGTCTCTTTTGTTTGACCACTGAATGAAGCAATACCCTAGACTCCTTGTCTTCCTTAGGTTCTCACACATGAAAACCCTTGCTTCTAACCAACTATCTCTATAAATAGAGAATTTATATCTTTTTCCGCTTAACCGCAATTGTTCATTTTAGGGTTAGGTAGGATTCAATAAATCTACCCACTATTCCATTGGGTTTCTCTAGAAACTTCCTCTACAACCTTGTATTCACCACAAAATGGTTTATCTTGAATTTTGTGCCACCATCTCATCATGGTTATCTTCCACATGCTTCACATAATTCAAGAAATCAAAATAGTCGGCTTATATTTGTCAAATATTTGGTTTAACATTGTTTGCTGTCACTTGAAATCTATATTGTTCTATCACTTGGCAACCACTATTTCATTCAACAAACACTAAAGTTTACTGATGCTCAACGCCAACTAAACTTTACTCAACATATACTAACAATCACTTGGCTTGCACTATTTTTCATCTTTGCTCGACACCCCTTTATTTTCACTCAACTTCTATTGGTTTCTACTCGGATTGCACTGACTACTTGACAAGGCTTGACATACACTTTTCTTACCTGATCTTCTTCTAGTCTTAACTTGAGTAATCATTCATTTCAGACTTTAATTAGATAAACAATACACTATAGTATCAATGTCTTAATTGGTCTTAGTGCTTCTTTTACATACCAAATAACTCAATCTTTCTCTAGGTGCTATTGTTATCTCCTATTTTCAAATCATCTTCATCAATCAACTAAATGATAGCTTTTAGACCAAAAAGAAATTGTCTCACTAGCATGTAGCAGGTTTGACATCATTGAAAAAATAATGATTGTTTCATTACATATTCTTCACTTCAAAACAATATTATATCAACAATCTCCCTCTTTGGCATTGATGGCCCAATATCAAAAATAATACCAAAATGAAAACAGGATCTTTGAAATTTCTCCCTCTATCAGTATATCTCCTTCTTTTGTATAGGATAATGTAAGCTTTCTCAATCTCCTTCAATTCTCTATCTCCCTCTTTGGAGTATCTCTCCCTCTTTTTGATATTCAGGTACTTATCTCCACTTATCTCCCTCATTACTTATATCCCTCAGTACTTGTATCCCTCAGTACTTATATCTCCCTCCTTGAGAATAATGCCAAAGGCTTGTCATCTTTGTATGCATATATAATCAATTCCAGGTTCTCCCTCTATCACCTTGTATGTGACTGTAAGTCTTCTAGTTTAGCTCCTTCATTACTTTAGCTAGCTCCTAAAGTAATATCAACTGCATCAAGTTTTAAGATACAACATTCAGTTCAGTTAATGCAGGGTACTACTCATACTTCTTAAGTATCTTTAGATAGGGGTATCATCCCTAGTTTACCTCTAAGATATTCATGTGCATCCTCAAGTAAAGCTTTTGTGAATATATTAGCTATATGTTCTTTTGTATTCACATATCCCATCCTCATTTCTTTGTCTTGAACCAAATCTCTCAAGTAATGATACTTGATTGCAATGTGCTTAGTCTGTGTGAATCACACGGTTCTTTGATATGTCTATAACACTTGTATTATCAGAATAAAGTACCACAGGTTCAATGATTTCCTTCTTCATACCTTTTAGTAGTTGTTTGATGTATACCTCATTTGTACAATTTACTGCAACAACCACATATTCAGCTCCAGCAGTAGATTGAGATATACAATTTTGTTACTTACTGGTCCAGGTGACCAATCTCTTTTCTAAGAAAAATGCTCCACCGCTTGTGCTCTTTTTGTCATCAATGTTTCTAGCTTAATCAACATCTATATAGGCTCTTAACTCAAATATTTCATATTTCTTGTGGAATAGACCATAATCTTTTATTCCTTTTAGATATATCATAATTCTCTTAACAACCATCAAATGATTCTTCTTAGGATTTTTAGAAAATATGGTAACAATCACAACAACTAATACAATGTTAGGTCTTCTATGTACTACATATTTCAACTTTCCAATCATATACCTATACAATGTTTGATTCACATCAACAGAATCATCATTCTTTTACAATTTGTGTCTTATCACCATAAGAGTGCTAATTGGTTTTGAATCCTCTAAACTAAAAGTTTTCAATATTTCCTTCACATATTTAGACTGAGTGATTTACATAACATATTTCATTTGATATACTTGCAAACCAACAAAGAAATTGATCTCTCCAAACATATACATCTCAAATTATTTCTTTATTTCATTTGAAAATGCCTTGCATAATGCATCTTGACCTCAAATATGATATCATCAAAAAAAAAAAAAAGCTTGTAAAATACCTTTATCTCCTTCTATCTTCAAGTAAAGATTGTTGTTATTGTCAGTCTTCTCAAAACCAATCTTCACAAGATAATTGTGAATCCTTTCATACCACGCTCTTGGGGTTTTCTTTATACCATATAAAGATTTGTATAGTCTACATACCATGTTCTTGTTGTTTGGATCAACCAATCCTTCAGGTTGTTCTATGTAAACTTTTTCTAATATACCATTCATAAATGCTGACTTCACATCCATTTGATAAACTTTGAAACTTTTTTATGCAAATAAGCAAGCATAGTTCTTACTCCTTCCAATCTTGCAACTGGGGCAAATGTTTCTCAATAGTCTATTCATTCTTCTTATGTATGTTAGAATTCTTTTAGAATAACTGAGAGGGGGGTGAATCAGTTATTCAAAGTCCAATAATATCCAATACAAATTTTCAAATCCTTAATGGCATATAATTGAAATTATCATGCATGCAATTAAACATTAAACAATCATGAAAAGTAAACATGCACCACCACATAACACTAAGGATTTTGGTGACCCAAAAACCCTCTAGGAATAAGAAGGTAGAACTAGGGTGGGGATGATACCCATAACATTATTGCCCAATAGATTTCAACCACTTCTGATGGTTTGCCCTGTTAAAGGCCTGCCCTGTTAAAGGCTTTACACACTGTCAGATGTGACCCTGTTAAAGGATTCCTACACCCTGTTAGGAGTGTGCCCTGTTAGAGGACTTAAGAACATTCAACTTAGAATGTCACCCTATTAAAGGATTTACATACAGTTGTTAGGTCCACCCAAGTCCATGGGATTTATAGTCACCTTCTCAAAAGAATATTTTATCCCTCTCTAAGGATCTCCTATCCTTCTCCTAAGGATCTCTTATCCTTCTCCTGGGGATCTTCTATCCTTTTCCTGAGGCTTATCCACCTAGTTTTTAAGTTAACCTAGCAATGTAGGATTTCAATGTCTAATACAATGGTATGAAAGTATTAGAAAGGTTTTGACCTGATAAAGATTGTAACTCTAACTTTGCAGATTTTGGATCACTCTTCAGTTCTTTTCTTTTCTTGGCTTTTCTTCCTTGCAGTGCTGAAAACTTATTCACCCTTCAAGATCTCTCTCCTTGAGTTCTTCCACTCGTTATGCCAATGCACTCTCTGGTCATTGGATCAACTTAGAGTCTTAATTCTCTATACTTACTACCCACTGTGTCCTCCTTTTGACACTTCACACTAGCCTTCTCTTGGCGTCTTTGCATGACCACACTTATGACCAACTCCCTCACACACACACTCTTGATCTCTGACCTGTAACTCCTTATAAAGAAGTTATGTTCTTCATTTTCCGCTGAAGTCTTCCCACTCATCAATTTGATTTGATTTGAGAGAATGATATTGTTTTCCCTCCAAATTGTTTCTTCCAGAAACTTCATGATAAGTCCATCAGTATTCATCTTGAATTGGTTTGCATGGTTTACATAAAAATTTTGTGACATCTACTCATCATCCTTATCATCCAACTAATTCACAAAATTCAATGTAAAAAACCTATCATTACTGATCTGGCGAATCTTTTTATCTTATCAATAATGCAGCAACTCAACATCATTGGTTTATTGATGCTCAACACCTTCTGTCTTACTCAGCTTCTACTACATTTACTGATGCTCGACACCTTCTATGGTTTTTCCTTTACTCGGCACCTGAAGCTTTCCTGTATTGCTTGGCTCCTGTTGGATCCTGAGTTACTTAACACATGTTGACTTCTGTATAGCTCGGCATATGAACATCTCTGTTACTCGACATATACAATTTTTTGGATCACTCAGTACCTGAATGATTCTTGATTTGTTCAGCATCGACTACCTTTTTTTGATGCTCGACACCTGAAGGATTGCTCGACACACACTGAAAGTTGAACTTGCTCGGCTTTAACTAGTTTGCTCGGCACTCACAAATGAACTTAGTTAGGTTCTACAAATGACTTAGTTAAACTTTACATCTTTGATGTGTCTTAGTGTGTCCATTCCCTGTGTCTTAGAGTATGTCATCAATACACTATTTCATCAATGGCTTAGCTGATCCTTATACTTCATTACAACATCATAACTTCAACCTTTCTCTAGGTGCTCTAATTACATCTTATTGATTGCCTCCTCCTTGTCAATCAACCAATTGATAGTATTTGGATCACTTAAGCAATTGTCATTCCTGCAAGTAGCAAGTTTGACATCAATGATTGAAAACATTCTTTACCAATTCCATCATTCTTCATTCATGATCTTTTCAATTATTTCCAACAATGTATACCCCTTCCAAACTAATCTTGCTTTATTTCTTGCGGCTTAACCATTTTCATCTAACTTGTTTTTGTACACCCACTTGGTTCCACTCACATTCTTGTCTTACAGTTTGGGTACTAGAGTCCATGTTTTGTTCTTCTCGATCTGATCAATCTCTTCTTTCATGGCTTTACTCTAGTCTTCATTCTCTAAGGCATCTTTCACTATCTTCAGTTCATACATTCTCAAGAAACATGTATCACTTCTCAGCCTATTCCTTGTCATTTGTCTACCTTTTTTATCTTCAAAAATTTGTGCAACAAGGTGATGTCTTTTGACATACTTTGACAATCTTGGTTCTGCTCTTCCTTCTTTAATAGGCCTTTCAACTTCAAAATCACTATGTACTTCTCTATCAGGTAGATTGACATCCCTTTCATGTACACTTATCTCAAAATTAGAATGTGCCTTAGCTTCTATCTGCAACTCAGCTCCCGAAGGCAACTTGGTTCGTGAATGCAACTTGACATTCATTGCATGTGACTCAACAGTCACTAAAACTTGTTGATTTTCACCTTTGTCTACAACATCTTCATTAGTACGCATACCTTCATAAAAGTATACAAAGGATTTTCACTCTTAAGGATCCTTCATAGGTTCAACTTCATGTACCTCTTTCTATTCATCAAACTTCACATTTGTACTTTCCACATTTTTTTTTAGTATTAGTATTCAAACACTTATAAGCTTTCTTTCTTGTGGAATAACCAAGGAATATACCTTCTTCATTTTTAGCATCTAATTTATCATTCCCAAAATTCTTAAGAATGTAGCACTTTCTTCCAAACACTTTAAAATATTTTATATTGGGTGAGTATCCATACCATAATTTAAAAGGTGTTGAATGAGTACCTTTCTTGACTTGTACACTATTCAAGGTATAGACAACTATACTTACAACTTCTATCTAGTATTTCAAAGAAACATTCTTCTCCATCATGAGTGTTCTAGCACAGTCCATTACAAATGTGTTCCTCCTTTTAGGAATCCCATTTTGTGGAGGGTTCCTAGGTGCATAAGTTTGTCTCTTGATTCCTCTATCATTACAAAACATCTCAAACTCATTTGATGTAAATTCTCCACATTTGTCAGATCTCAAACATTTCAAGTTTTTTCTTGTCTCCTTTTCAACTCTAGCTAAGTACCACTTAAACATTTGGAAAGCATCATTTTTTTTTTCTAAAACATAACTGTCATCATCCTAGAATAATCATCAACAAATAGGATAATGCACTTGTCACCTTCGTAGCTTTGTACATCAATTGGTCCACACAAATCAGTATGAACTAACTCCATAATATTTTTATATGTATGAGTCTTACTTTTAAAACTAGATTTTGTCATCTTGCCTAACTAACATTGTTTGCAAATCATATTGTTAGGTTTCTTCAGTTTAGGAAAACCTTTGACTCTTTTCATGTTACTAATACTGACTAAGTTATCAAAGTTAACATGAAATAACCTCTTGTGCCATAGCCACACATCATCAAATTCTACAACAAGACAAGAAGCATCATTGATGTTAAAATAAAATAGATTGCCTCTAGTCTGATCACCTTTTCCAATTAGTTTCCCATTAGTACCATAGATCTTTGTTATCTTGTTCTCAAACTCAAATTTGCAACCTAAACTATTCAGTTGTGACACACTCAACAAGTTATAGCTAAGTCCTTCTACATAATAAGCATTGTCACACATGATTTTTTTTGTGAGTTTGATTGATCCTTTTCTTTTAATTTAATCAGATAGGGTGCATCATTACCAAACCTTACACTATTTCCATCATAATAATCAAGGGTAATAAACTTACTTTTATATCTAGTCATGTGATGTGAACACCCACTATCAATGACCCATCTATCACTTTTGTTCACATAAGATACTAGTGCAAGTGTCTCATCCTCGTTAGAATCATCCTTCATTGCAACATACACCACTTCATCATCATGGTTGTCAGATCCATCTTTGGTTTTCTCTTCAGCAATGTAGCAAGACTTCTTTCTTTTATCTTTATAGCCTTTGTTTTCCTCATCTCTTTTGCTCCTATATTTGTCTCCACTTCTAGTGTCGTTCTTCTCTGGACATCTAGTAGCAATATGACCAACCTCATTACAATTAAAACACATGATAGGTAACTTACCTTTGAATTTTCCTTTGCCTCTATGAAATATCCTTGCTAGCAATGCTTCAATTTGTTCTACATTCTCTTCATCTATATCATTTTCACTAGAAACATATTTGATCTTTTTCTTCTTCTCTTTAGGTTCTTTTAATGATAGTTTAGCTTTGAAAGTGATGCAGGAGTATCTAGTGGTGTAAGGGCAATCTCGTATCACCCAAAAATATGCTTAGTGTTAGTTTTTGTTTAAAGTGTTTTCATTTATAGATACACATTTCAGTCAAATAAAGATTCCAACTCTCATAGTTACACTATTGGTTTTTTGGGTTAGAGTTTTTGAGCACCTTGGGTACGTACTAATGTAGAAAATGGGTTATTTTGTAATTGAGCCATAATTATGATAAGTTAGAGGGTGTAAGTTGGAGGGATGATTATATTTGTATTTCAAAACACTCCAAAAAAAGAATCAGGTCAAAAGGCTTTACGATTCCAAGGTTATTGCAGTTTTAAGTTGCCTAGAGACCTCTTAAGAGTGTTTCAAGGACATATTTGAGGCATTAAATGACCTCATATGGGCCCAAAAAATGGGAGATAAGAAAAGCTGGTCGGTAAGGCTATAGAGCACTTTGAGAGCTTTCTAGAAATGTAAACAGTTTGTCCATCGGAGTCCCAGTTCAAAAGTTATGCCTCCCGAAAGTTGGACTACCATTTCTGAATTCTTCTAATTTTACACCAGCTTCTAACATGATTTCTAGAACCTTCTATTTTGGCGATGGATGCCAAATGGCATATTCTAGAATGTATTCCTAACCCTAAACCTAATTGGGGTTTATTTAAGAACATTTTTGGCATTGTAAAGGCAGTTCTTTATGGAGTTAGAGAGAAGGTACTATGAGGAGGACTTTTCTCTAGGATCTGAGCATTGTAAGCCCATAGGGCATGTTTTTGGGCCTATTTATATGTACTGAATGTACTAGCAGATTTTATTGATAATAATATTCCCTTTTTTCTTGTTGCATTCATTCTGGTTGTAGTTTTTGCCATCATCAAGTGGTATCAGGGTGGGTTTTCCTAAGTGTGTAGATAGAGCGCCAACTGTGAGGCAGTTTACACTAGGACCGTGTAGTTGTGGGTTTGAGACAAGAAGATGCCTCCATGGAGGGAGCGTAGTGGAAGGGCTACATTTTTTACTCCTGAGGTTAGAGCCCTCCAGAGACAAGTCCAAGCATTGTAGGAGGAGATCCGTAGAGGGATGAGTGTTGCCATAGGTGATGAAAGTGAGGAAGAAAATGAAGAAGGAAATATTGGGCTAGAAGGGGAAGGAGACAAAGAATTCCTAAACTAGACATAGGAGAGGCTTTTTAGGACCATTGCTAAGCTTGGAAAAAGACCTAAAATTGACATGGGTATGCTTTTGGGAAGTCTAAACCTAGATGAGTTGATCGACTGGATCAATGAACTAGAGGAATATTTTGAGCATGAGGATATCGGGGACCCAGATAGGGTTAAGTTTGCGAAGGCCAAAATGAAAGGCCATGCCAAAATTTGGTGGCAAGATATTCAACTAGAAAGAAATAGAAGAGGAAAGGAGAAAATCCCAATATGGGATCACATGGTGGACAAACTAAAGAAGCAATTCATTCTTGTTGAGTACGAGATTGATTTGTTCAAGAAAATGCAAGGGTTAAAGCAAGCAGGAAAATCTATCTAGCAATATACAAGGAATTTTATCGAGTTCTTATTAGGGCAGGCATGCAAAAGTAAATAAGGAGAAGGCTGCCTGTTACCTTAGTGGGTTAAGACCTAGCATTCATGAGGAGTTAAGTTTGATTAGAATGACTAGCATTGAAGAGGCATACTAGTTTGCCCTGTGAGTTGAGCAGAAGCTAAACAAAAGGTTTGATAGGAGGCAAAGAGGGCATAGTCAAGGAGGAAGTAGCAATGGTAGGTCATTTAGAGGCCAAAATGAGAACCAGAGGAGAAATGAAGATGTGGGTACTAGCCAAAACTAGAGGAATGAGGGTTTCAACCACTCTTGTGATCAAAACTTTGGAGATCAAAGAGGAAGAGGTAGAGGATATGGACAAGGTTTAGGAAGAGGAGGCTTCCCTGGTACCTATTTTCATTGCAATGAAGAAGGTCATCGTGCCTTTGAATGGCCTCAATGCCAAGGAAGGACATATAGGAGAACTTATGGTCTAGAAAGGGTTGCTCATGTGGATGAGGATGCACAATCATCACATTTAGAGAATTTAGAAAGAGGAGAGGTTCTAGTAAATCAAAGGGTCTTACTAAGCGGTGAGACTAAACCTAGACAAAGGAGGAGTTTGTTTCGTACTAGGTGCAAGTGCGAGGGTAAATGTTGTGATGTGATTGTTGATGGTGGAAGCACTGAAAAATTGGTGTTAGAAGAGATGATCTCAAAGCTAAAGCTCAAGAGGGAAAGACACCCCCAACCCTATTCGATTGCTTGGGCAAAGGATGATCATAAGGTCCTAGTTAGTGAACAATGTCTGGTGAAGTTCAAGATAGGGAGTTACCATGATGAGGTTCTCTATTACATCATTCCATTGGATGTTTGCAATTTATTATTGGGAAGTTCGTGGTAGTTTGATAGGCTGAGTATGGAGATGTCATCTCTAATAATGGTCCAAAAGGGTTACCACTAGGAAGGAAAATCAGTCATCAAATAAATTTAATCCCCAGAGCTAGTTTGCCTAACAAGGTTGCTCATAGGATGACTCCTACTGAAACTAAGGAGCTAAACAGACAAGTTCAGGAGCTGTTGAGGAAAGGTTTGATTCAAGAGAGCCCGAGTCTATGTGTAGTACTTGCAGTGTTGACACTTAAGAAGGATGGAGAGTGGAGAATGTATAGGCTCTAGGGCTATAAATAGAATAACCATCAAGTATCGGTTCCTTTTGCCAAGAATGGATGATCTTATGGATTGTTTGAGTGGAGCTTAGTACTTCACAAAGATAGATCTCAAGAGTGGCTATCACCGGATACAAATATGAGAGGGAGATGAGTGGAAGACTGCATTCAAGATGAAGGATGGTCTATATGAGTGGTTAGTCATGCCCTTTGGACTAACCAACATGCCAAGCACCTTCATGCGGCTTATGAATGAGGTACTACAGAAATTCTTAGGAAGATTTTTTATTGCCTATCTGGATAATATTTAAATTTTCAGCAAGTCTTTGGATGAAAATTTATAGCACATTTGTAGTGTCCTTGAAAGGTTGAGGGAAAATAAATTGTTGATTAATTTGAAGAAGTGTAGCTTTGTCAAAAGGGAGTTAGTCTATTTGGGGTATGTTGTATCAGCCGAGGGTCTCAAAATGGATCCAGAGAAGGTAAAGGCCAACCTAGAATGGCCTACTCCAAGGTCTACTACTGAGGTGAGGTCATTCCATGGTCTGGTTAGTTTTTATAGAAGGTTCATTAGAAATTTTAGCGGCATATGTGCACCCTTGACTAAAACAATGAGGGGGGATAGAAAAGAATTCAAGTGGACTATAGGAGCTGTAAGGAATTTTGAATTGTTGAAGAAGAAGGTGACAGAGCAACCTGTGTTGGCACTTCTTGATTTTAATAAAGTGTTCTAGGTGGATTGAGATGCTAGTGGCAATGCTATTGGGGCTATATTGAGCCAAGAAGGTAAGCCTATTGCCTACTTTAGTGAAAAGCTGAATGATGCAAAGAAGAAGTATTTTGTTTATGATCAGGAGTTCAATGTAACAGTTCAAGCCTTAAAGAAATGGAGGCATTATTTATTGCCCAGAGAATTTTTCTTGTATATTGATCACCATGCATTGTAGTACCTAAATAGTCAAGGTAAATTGAATCAAAGACATTTGAAATGGGTAGAGTTCATGCAAAGCTATACATTTGTGTTGAAACATAGAAGTGGAATGTCTAATAGGGTAGCAGATGCATTGAGTAGGAGAGAATTGTTGCTAACATTAATGTAGGTTGAAGTGGTTGGGTTTGATGAACTCAAGAATCTGTACCTTGAGGATCCTAATTTTGCTAAAGCATGGAAGGCTTGTAAAAAACCTGTTACTCTAGATAGGACCAGGTGGCTAGATTATTTGATTCAGGATGGTATGTTGTTCAAGGATAGTCAATTATGTATTCCAAGGAGTTCAATGAGGGAGAACTTGATCAAGGAGAAACATAGTGGAGGAATGGCAGGACACTTTGGTCAGGATAAGACTATTGCCATTATTAGAGAACATTATTTTTGGCCTCAATTGTCACAAGATGTGAAGAAGTTTGTGCAAAATTGTCAACTATGTCAAGTAGCCAAAAGATTTAGTCATAATACTAGACTCTATCAGCCATTGCCTGTTCCATTGAAGCCTTGGGAGGACATAAGTATGTATTTTGTTCTTGGATTTTCGAGGACACAAAGGGGTAATGACTCAATATTTGTGGTGTTTGATAGGTTCTCCAAGATGACGCATTTCATTCCATGCCATAAGACTCATGATGCAATACATATTGCAGATTTGTTTTTCAAAGAAGTGGCGAGACTACATGGTCTCCCAAATAGTATTGTTTCTGAAAAAGATACTAAATTTGTGGGGTATTTATAGACGACTTTGTGGAAGAAGTTGAGGATGGAATTGAAGTTCAATTTTACACATCATCATCCACATACTGACGGACAAAAAAAAGTGGTAAATAGAAGTTTGGGCAATTTGTTGAGGTGTTTAGTGGGAGATAAGCCCAAGCGATGGGATTTGATTCTACCACAACCATAATTTTCTTACAATAATTCTGTAAACAAGAGTACTGGTAGATCACCATTCCAAATTGTGTATGGGAGTAGTCCAAGGACTAAACCAGAGATAAGAAAGATGGAGCAAGGGGAGAGGACAAGTGCTGAGGCAAAAGAATTTGCTGAACATGTCAAGAATCTACATGAGAAGGTACATGCATATATTACCAAGATGAACCAATAGTATAAGGCTAGGGTAGATCAAAAGAGGAGACATAAAGAGTTCCAAGTAGGGGATCTGGTTATGATATACTTGAGGAAGGAACAATTTCCAGTGGGTACCTACAAAAAGTTGAAGATGAAGAAATTTGGTCCCTACAAAATTTTGAAGAAACATGACTCAGGAAATGCATATGAGGTGGAGTTGCTAGATGCAATTCACATTTCTCCTATCTTCAATATTGTAGACTTAACAGAATATCATGATGATGGTGCAGATGAGGGGTTGATGCTAGAGCCATTTCCAATTCCTACTTCGGTGAAGGAATAGATTGAAGACATTTTGGATAGTCATGTGGGTCGGGGGACCAGAAATAGGAAGTATGAGGAATACTTGGTGAAGTGGAAAGGACGATCAATAAAATACTCAACTTGGATATCTGCAATAGAGGTTGCCCATTTGGGTTTCCCTCTACTAGTTATAAAGTGACAGGGTCACTTTTCAATCTATCCTGGGTGTCTGATGCGGGAGCATCCAGTGGTGTAAAGGTAATCTTGTATCACCCAAAAATATGCTTAGTGTTAGTTTTTGTTTAAAGTGTTTTCATTTCTAGATACCCATTTAGGTTAAATAAAGATTTCAACTCTCGTAGTTCCATTATTGGTTTTCTAGGTTAGAGTTTTTGAGCACCTTGGGATACGTGCCAATGTAAAAAATGGGTTATTTTGTAATTGAGCCATAATTATGATGAGTTAGAGGGATGATTATATTTGTAATTTAAAACACTCTAGAAAAAGAATCAGGTCAAAAGGCTTTATGGTTTGAATGTTATTGCAGTTTTAAGTTGCCTGGAGACCTCCTAGGAGTGCTTCAAAGATAGATTTGAGGCACTAAATGACCTTGTATGGGCCTGAAAAATGGGGGACAATAAAAGCTAGTCCATAAGGCTATAGAGCATTTTGAGAGCTTTCTAAAAATGTAAACGGTTCGTCAATCAGAGTCTCGGATCAAAAGTTATGCCTCTTGAAAGTTGGACTACCATTTCTAGATTCTTCTAATTTTACACTAGCTTCTAACGTGATTTCTAGAACCTTCTGTTTTGGTGGTGGATGCCAAATGTCATATTCTAGAATGTATTCCTAACCCTAAACCTAATTGGGGTTTATTTAAGAACATTTCTGGCATTGTAAAGGTAGTTCTTGGTGGAGTTAGAGAGAAGGTACTGTGAGGAGGACTTTTCTCCAGGATTTGAGCACTGTAAGCCTGTAGGGCATGTCTTTGGGCCTATTTACATGTACTGAATGTAGTAGCAGATTTTACTGATAATAATATTCCCCTTTTTCTTGTTGCATTCATTCTGGTTGTGGTTTGTGCCATCATCAGAAAGTAGGTTCAACATTCTCATATTTGAAATCATCAAAATTAGAGAGTTCAAAGGTAGTGAGCCTACCTACCAAACTTTCAAGGGATAGATTAGTACCAAGTATACATCTTAGTTTTTCTAGGGCAGAAACTCTAATAACATAGATGGGCAAGTGTTCTCAGTACTTTTCTCATTACAATATCATCATCAATGATACCATTATCTCCTCTAATAACATTAACATATTTTATTCTAGAGCAATATTGGACAATGTTCTCACCTTCTTGCATTCTCATGTCATCAAACTTACCTCTAAGACTTTCAGATTTGGCTCTTAGCACATTTTTTATCTCCTCCATAAATTATGTGTAAAGCATCCCACATCTTCTTTGCACTATCCCAATCCTTGATGTCATCAAACTTGGAGTAACTTAGGGTAGAGGCAATCTCCAACATTGTCTGATTATGTTTTTTCTTCTTTTTTGGATCTGTTGGTGTTTGAAAATGTATTCAGGTTTTCAATTACCCTGATGAGAACAAAAAACATCTAGGGCAGCTAACTCCCATTTTCAACATGCCCATTCAGACACTAGACCAACTATAAGGCTGGACCCTTCTTCTTCTTTAGGCTCTGCAAAATGTAGGTGGGTGGACCTATAGATTCTTTATATGGTACCAATTATCAAAGCATACAATGAATCTAATATGAAGCCGATAAAACCCTTATTTCTCCTGATAACTCATGAAATAACATCAATCTACAGTAGCTAAATGCAGATCTAGGAACCTCATAAGCTGAGTGAGGGCATTCTATTATAGCTCTTCAACATGAAAAGGGAAAAGCGTTTGATTATTGATGTTGAGTTTCAACAAATCCTCAAACATGCAACAATATAACAAGTGATCTTATAACTGATCAGTGCCTAATCCATTGGGCAATTCCATGAGTTCGATACATACATCTGTGATATCAGGACAATATTAAATATACCTAGACATCAGATCTATTTAATCACCTTGTGATTCAGACATCAGTGTTCATTCAGATCTCATTCTCACGAAATATCCTTCTCAAGTAACCAATAACCTTGTTAAACATATCAAGCATTATGCTACCAATTCTCACTCTTCTGAAGTGATGCCCTATGGAAGACCAACCCTATTAAAGGTTACAATATACACTATTAAATGTGACCCGATTAAAGAATTTCAATCACCCTGTTAAGAGTGAGCCTTGTTAGAGGACTTTAGAGCATTTCATTAGAATGTCACCCAGTTAAAGAATTTGCAAATGACTATTAGGTCAACCTTAATCCAAAGGATTTTCCTTAAATTGATACAATGATTAGAAAGTAACAGTAAGGCTTGACCTAATAACAATCACAACTCACTTGCAGATTATAGATCTTTGTTTTAGTCCTCCATTATACTTGACATTCATACTCTTCAGCTCTGATAGCTTGTTCACCCTTCAAGAATTCATACTCTTAAGCCTTCTTGCTTTGCATGCCAACCACAGTCTCTTCCATTTAGCCACTGAATGTAGCAATACCCTAGACTCCTTATCTTGCTTAGGTTCTCACACATGACAACCCTTGCTTCTAATTATCTATCTCTATAAATAGAGAATTTAGATATTTTTCTGCTTAACCACAATTGTCCAATTTAGAGTTAGGTAGGATTAGGTAGGATTCAATGAATCTACCCACTATTCCATTTGGTTCCTCTAGAAACTTCCTCTACAATCTCCCTTGTATTCACCACAAAATAGTTTACCTTGAATTCTATACCACCAACTCATCATGGTTATCTTCCACATGCTTCACATAATTCAAGAAATCAAAATAGCCAGCTTAGATTCGTCAAATCTTCAATTTAACATTGTTTTTTGTCACTCAACATCTATATTTTTCTGTCACTCGGCCAACACTAGTTCACTCGACAAATGCTAAAGTTTACTAATGCTCGACACCAACTCAACTTTACTTGACATATACTAAAAATCACTCATCTTGCACTATTTTTCATCTTTTCTCGACACCTCTTAATTTTCACTTGGCTTCTATTGATTTCTTGTCGGCTTGCATTGACTGCTCGACAATGCTTGGCAGACACTTTTCTTACTTGATCTTCTTCCAATCTTGAGCAATTGTTCATTTCAAACTTTAAGTATATAAACAATACACTATAGTATCAATGTCTTACTTGGTCTTAGTGCTTCTTTTACATACCAAATAACTCAACATTTCCCTAGGTGCTATTGTTATCTCTTGTTTTCAAATCCTCTTCATCAATCAACTAAAAGATAGCTTTCAGACCAAAAGAAAATTGTCTCACCAATAGGTAGCATGTTTGACATCATTAACAAAATAATGGTTGTTCTAGTACAAATTCTTCACTTCAAAACAATCTTATATCAACAAATTGACACAATAGATAAGGATAAAAGGGATGAAGCGACAAACATTTTCTAGAAAAAGGTTAGAGCAAAGATGTAGAAATGACCCCAAAAACTGTAGGAAAATCATTATTTCCATCTATTGATATATCCACATATATTTCATTTGATAATTTAAGTAGATGTCAGAATATTGATTTCAGAATTAGTGATGAAGTAATGGAAAAGTTATGTTATGAACATGAGTTTATCCTAATGATAACTCATGGAATTGTGGTTCTTGTATCCACCAAACAAGAGGCTAATTACAATAGAGAACCCTCATGAAATCCTTGGTCAATTTATAATGTATAGGTTAGGGTGTTAATTTAGAGAAATTAATATATTTAACATTACACAGTGCAATGTTAAATAAAGAAAAAGTTGATAACCAATCCTTGTCGATGGTAAAGGGACTAAATGAGAAAATTAGTGAGTTGAAAAGGTATCTTGATCAATCTCTTCAAAAAAGGGATATTATTGAAGATAAGAGGAGGTTTGAAAACTAATCATCCTTTGGAAGATAAGAGGAGGTTTGAGACAAAGAAACAACTCTTGACAATCCAGCAAGAAAATTTAACCATAAAGAAGGAACTGAAACTATCAAAATGCAAAATTGCTAAGGAAATAATTTAATCTAAATACTAAAAAATCATAACCCATTTGTATACTTGTTTGGATAGATATCCAGATGTGGTAATAGTAGCAAAGAAACAAAGGAAGACAAAGTTTATATGAAACTAACAAAGAAACCTTTTATTGGAAAGAAAAAATTACTACAAAGCTTAATAAAGCATAATAAGGATGAAACCAATTGAATGATTTTTCAGAAGAGATAAACACTAATTTGATAGTGGTTAATACCATGTTGGAGCAAATGCAAATTTTTGAAAAATTAAACTATGAAAAAAGTAGAAAAGGAATATGAGAAGAAGAGTTCAAAGAGGTTGGTATGATCAAATGTATTTGAAAAAGGTGCATTAATAGTAGAAGTAAGCTAAGTGAAGAAAGCATTAAAGAAGGGTGGTAAGAAACTTGCCACAATCTATGATTTTTTAAATTTATGTAAGATTTTGAGAAAAATAGAGGAAGAAATCAAGAGTTAAAGAAGTTGATTGCCATTTTTGATCTGGTGAACCATTCAACTTCATGTTTGTTAGAATGATTTAGATCCCCAAGTCCTAATGTACCAATTGAACTTTTAAACACTTTGAATACTTCAAATCTAAACATTCAATAACTTTTTCTATATAGTAAATAATCGGTAACATGAACTTGTAGTCCGCTGTTAGGAGTGGCCTTGTTAGAGGGCTTAAAAAAATTCCTTTAAAATACCACCTTGATTAAAGGATTCACATATGACTATTAGGTCAACCTTGATTAAAGGATTTCAATAATGATACAATGGTTAAAAAGTAACATAATGCAGGAGCATGTTGGGTTACCTTGTAAATCCTGTTCATCTTGTTCATTCTACTAGTTAATGTCGAGTTCCAATGGTTGTCGAGTTGTAGTCATTGATGAGTTATCCAGTGTTGGCTTAGCATTTTTGTATGTGATGAGTTGTCAAGTGTTGGCCAAGTGTTCCTTCATTTGTTGAGTGAACTTGATGTTTGATGATACTCAATTCCTTCTTTGACCAAGTTTATCTGTGATTGGTTCTTAGTTTGAGCTGACTTGTGTATTTAATTTGGATCATTAATTTAATGTAAGAATCTTGTCTTGGGATGTGTGCAAGAAATTTTAAAGGTTGATCTTCTATTATGTAAAGTTTTAGAATCTTCTGTAAGTCAATTTGACAAGTATTAATAGGGGTTTTTAGGTTAGGGTAGATAGAATTGGGAGATCACTTAAAGAGTCTAGATGGGATAGCGAAGCTGAGGGAATTAGAAGTCTAAATTAAGGACCTATGAAAGTTCTAAGTCTAGAATTTTGTAAATCTTGTAGGCCATAACCCAGAAGGCCTCACAGTTGGGCATGCATGCTGACAATTGGATGAATCAATAAAATGTTTTTTGGTAATTCTCTCCTTGTTGTTGTTCTCTCTATTTTTTGCTTCCGTTGTGTTTACTTAGCAAGGTGATTGGATATTTAGGTGTGCCTCAGGCCCTAGCTTTTTCAACCCCTCTTTGTGTCATAGTAGTAGGTTGATCTAACAACTACAACTCACTTTGCAAATTCAAATCATAGTTTGGTTCATATGTTGATTCATTGACTAGCCTCCATTGTCATTTCAATTTCTGATCTGCTAGGCAACTCTTAAAGCAATCACACTTCACCTCTTCATCAACTCTTCTCAACTTCCTACTCAAGTTCACCAATCAATAATATCAACAGTAAATCCAATATTATTAGGTCTTTATCAGCTTTGCTAACCTCTTAAATCTTAGCCCTTGTACTTGTTTAAATAGGTAATTATGATCTTTTTATGATTAAACGTCATTGTATATCCTAGGATTTGGTCAGATTCATCAAATCCTTTCACCATTTCATCTCCTTTGTTCTCTTCTAGAAACTTCTCTAAACTTCTCCATGAATTTTTGCATAGAAATGCTCAAACATAGTTTCCCTTGAATTAAATGCTCTAGGTGATCCATTCTTATCTTCAATGCACTTTGCATATTCCAACAAATTAGTTTTGTAGGCTAGAAATCACAATTTCCTCATAATTTGTCAAATGTTGTCCCTCAGCCAACACTGTGTTTTGACATTCAGACATCACTGAGTTACTTAGTCACTACTAACTTTTATGTTTAGCACATATAATATCACTCGGTCAATATTGATGCCTGGTTAACACTATATTTTCTTGGCTTATACTAGCGCTTGGTCAACTCTAGCATCACTCGACATAAACTTCAAGTTCCTTAATCTTTTTCTCTTTTGCTCGGTCAAGCCTACGTATGTGGTCATTCTTTGATAACTTCTTCTAGGCTTCAGTACAACTATCTTCTCCACTTAGGTTATCATTAAACAATCATATTATCTTGTCAAATTCTAACTAATCAAGTGCCCATTGTAGTTCCTCATAACTCAACCTTTCTTCTAGGTCCTTTTGTTATGTCCTTCTTGAATCCTCTTCATCAATCATCTTGATATGACACTTCAATTAGATAGAAAATTGTCTTACCAATAAGGTTTTACATCAATGACAACATAAAAATTCTTTTAATTGTAGTTTCCAACAATCTCCCTCTTTGACATTGATGGAAACACCTCTAGTTACCATGCAAACCAAAACATGTACTTCTTTGAGCATATCCCTCTCTATTTAATTTCATATCTTTATCAATATCCTTAGTTTCATTTAGATTCTCATTTTTTTGTCCAATAATCTCTCTTTGATTTGCATTCTAATTCTCATCCATGCAACTCTGATATGCAATACATAAACTCCCTATATCATATGAGATTATGAAACCAATCAACTTCCTTGTCTTTCTTTGCAAAATCTCTTGTTGAATAACTATCTCTCCCTCTGTCACGTATGACTTCTCTTCATCTTTCATGGTAACTGATATACTCTCCCTCTTTGAAAAAATTCCAAAGACATTTTATCTTTTACATACATCTTCATCATGTAGATATCTTCATGTCAATACATCTAAGTCTTATTCACCATCTATCATCTGGTCTTATGACTAATACAGCATTATGTTCTTCTCACTTCACTACTTTAGGTAGCTCCTAAGGTATTACTTTTTGCATCAACTTGTAAGATATTCTAATCAACTCATTTAATGCAGAGCTCCATCTCAATGAAAGTGACCTTTTCTAGGGGAATCACCCCCTAGTTTACCTCTTAGATATTCATCATTATCATTTGGTAAAGCCTTAATGGAAATATCATCTATTTTCTCCTCAATGTTCACATACTCCAATCTCATTTCTTTTTCTTGAACTAGCTCTCTCAAATAGTGATACTTGATAGCAATATTATTCATCATTGTGTGCATTACAAGGTTCTTTGATATATATAGTACTTGTGTTGTCACGATAGATAACAATAGGATCAGTTATCTCCTCCTTCAAACCTTTCAACAATTGCTTGATATACACAATGTTTGAACAATTTACTACTACTAAAACATACTTAGTTTCAGCTATGATTGTGAAATACAATTCTTCTTCTTACTTGTCCACAAGACTAGTCTTTTTTCTAGAAAGAAAGATCCACCACTTGTAATTTTTATGTCATCAACATTGCCTGCCAATCAAAATTAGTGTACACTTTAAGTTCAAACTTGTCATTCTTCTTGTAATACAAATCATAGTATTTTGTTCCTTGTATATATCTTAGTATCCTTTTCAATTTTCACTGCCATCATTTGATTCTCCATAGGGTTTGCAAAAAATATTGCAATAATCCCAACTATTAGGGCAAGATCAGGTTTGCTTTAAACAATATATTGTAGTTTCTCAATCATTGATCTATACAATGTTTGATTCACATCAGATAAATCATCATTCTTAGATAGCTTATTGATGTAGGAGCATCCTGGGAGTAAGAGAAATCTTGCATCATTCAAAAATATTTTTCTTTTTAGTCTTTTCTATTTTAATAAGGACTAGTAGACATGATGGTTACTATTTCTAGGAACTTGTTATTTTTAGTAAGTTTGTCATAGAAGCTCATAATGTTCCTATTTTCTACATGAAGGTTCATTTCAGAATAATAAGCCTATAATAAAAATCTTATTGCTCCAACTTAAATATGAGAGAAGTTATAGCATATTTTTGGTAGAAAATCTTGGAGAAAAATCTTTAGGCTCACCATTAGAGGCCTTAGAGTGCCTAGATGAGGTCTAAAAACTCAATGAAAGAGCACTAATGTCCTTCAAAGGTTATAGATCAATAGATGACATTTTTAAAAAGTGGTTATAATAGCCAATCAGAGCAATGGTTTGAGAGTTATGGCCTTCCAAAGTTGGGCTACCTAAAATTTCTAAAATAATTGTTAAAGATGTATTTTGCCGATTCTATATGTATTGTTAGGGTCTATTAGCCCTAGGTATTAAGGTTGAATGTCTAGAACCTTCTTGGGTGGCCTAAAATTGCCTATTTAAGAAAGACTTGAACATTGTCTAGGACAACTCACGGTGGTAGTTCAGAGCTTAGTCTTGCAAATTACT
The DNA here is from genome assembly GCA_028749045.1 of Cupressus sempervirens. Lineage (NCBI taxonomy): Eukaryota > Viridiplantae > Streptophyta > Pinopsida > Cupressales > Cupressaceae > Cupressus > Cupressus sempervirens. The sequence goes on along the minus strand of CM053785.1, from coordinate 398,406,937 downwards.
GTAATGAAGGCACCCATGTGGGTTAGCATATTGTACTTGTGAACTCTATAATTCTGCATTTGAGGTGATAATAAGAAGTCCATATTTTGTTCTCACATTTGTTGTTGTTTCTTTGTTTCTATTATGTGTTTATGGTATTAAGGAGAGCACCCTTCATCAAGTAGTATCAGAGCTAGAGTTCTTGAGTGTGTGGACAAATCACTGACTATGAGGTAGTTTGCACCGACACCGTGGTTTGGGTTGAACATGTAGACAAATCACTAATTGTGAGGCAATTTGCACTAGGGTTTCAACAAAAGCGTGAAAATGCTTATAGGAAGAGTGTGTGGTGGAAGAGTTATAGGTGTTACACCTGAGGCTTTTAGAGCCCTCCAAAGAAAAATACAAGCATTGGAAGAACAAATTTGCAAAGGAATAAATCTTCCCATAAGAGATGAAAGCAAGGATGAGGAAGAAGAAGAAGAAAATGCCAAACTAGAGGCAGTTCTAACCCAGAGGAAGAGAGGCTTTTTAAGGCCATCTTCAAGATTGGAAAAAGACCTAAGTTTGAGGTTCCAACATTTTTGGGAAATCTTAACCCAGATGAGCTGATCAATTGGATCAATGAATTGGAGGAGTACTTTGAGTATGAAGATATTGAAGATCTTGATAGGGTCAAGTTTGCAAAGGTGAAACTAAAGGGACATGCAAAGATCTAATGGTAGGAGGTTCAGTTGGAGCGAAATAGAAAGGGAAAGGACAAAATCACCAGATGGGATCACATGATAGCTAAACTAAAGTGGCAATTCATTCCCATAGATTATGAACTTGATTTGTTAAAGAAAATGCAAGGGTTGAAGGAAGCAAAAAAAATTATTCAAGAATATACCAAAGAGTTCTATCGAGTTCTCATTAGAACTGGCCATATAGAAGCTGATAAGGAGAAAGTGGTATGTTATCTTATTGGGTTAAGGTCAAGTATTTAGGATGAGCTGAGTCTGGTTCGAATGAATAATATTGAGGAGGCATACCAGTTTTCCCTAAGAGTTGAGGAGAAATTGAGCAAGAAGTTTGACAACAAGAATAGTGGAAGAGGTTGTGGTGGAAGATCTAGCAGATAATCTTATGGTGGTTGTAATGATGATCAAAAGAATAAGGATGAGGTTAGAAGTAGCACTGAGAACTAGAGGGAAAAAAATTCCAATTGTTTCCATGATTAGAACAATAGAGATTAGAGAGGAAGAGGGAGGGGACAAGGATTTGGAAGAGGAGGCTTCCGCGGGAAATGTTTTCACTTCAAAGAAGAAGGGCATAGAGAATTTGAATATTCCCAGTGCCAAGGAAGAATAGAAAGCTAGGCTAGAGTTGCACATGTTAATGAAGATGCCAAATCATCACATTTTAAAGATGCTGAAAGAGGAGAAGTCCTAGTTAACAGAAGACTCTTGCTGAGTGTTGAGAATGAACCTGATCAAAGAAAGAAATTGTTTCACACAAGGTGTAGATGTGAAGATAAGTGTTGTGATGTGACCATTGATGGTGGAAGTACTGACAATCTGGTGTCAGAAACGATGGTCACAAAGTTGAAGCTGAAAAGACAAAAACACCTACGTCCATACCATATTTCTTGGGTACAAGATGACCAAAAGGTCATGGTAAATGAGCAATGCTCAATGATGTTCAAGACTGGAAGCTGCATATCATACCTATGAACATATGTCTTATGTTGTTGGGTAGAACGTGGCAGTTTGACAAGCATGCTATGCATGATGGGTGAGCAAATACCTATACTCTAACCAAGGATGGAGTGAAGCATAAGTTGAAGCCATTGAAGGATAAAGAAGAAAATGTGTGTAGTGCTACAAGAATATGTTTTGTTGATGGAAAAGAGTTTCTCAAAGGTATGAAGCATGAGCATATGTGTTTTTCTATAATTCCAAAAGATAGCAAAGAAGAAGTAGAGGAGGTACTTGCAGAAGTTACATATATGTTGGGAGAATTTTTTGATATTGTATCAGATAATGTACCTGACGGATTGCCCCCAATGAGGAAGATCAATCACTAGATGAATTTGATTCCAAGAGCCAGTTTGCTAAACAAGGCAATGCACAAAATGACACCAGTAGAAAGTGAAGTGTTGAACAGACAAGTTCATGAGTTATTATAGAAGGGGTTGGTTTGAGTTTGAGTCCATGTGTTGTACCAGCCATATTAGCACCAAAGAAGAATGGGGAATAGAGGATGTGCATAGATTCTCACACTATCAACAAGATCACAATCAAGTACAAATTTCTATCGCTAAGGATGGATGATATTATGGACTATTTGAGTGGGGCTGAGTCTTTCACAAAGATAGATCTGAAGAGTGGATACCATCAGATTCCTATAAGAGAAGGTGATGAGTCGAAGACTTCTTCAAAGACAAGGGAAGGATTGTATGAGTAGTTAGTCATTTGCTTTTGGGCTAACCAATGCACCGAGCACTTTCATGCAACTCATGAATGAGGTACTGAAGGAGTTTTTGGGTAAGTTTGTCATTGTTTACCTAGATTATATTTTGATCTTTAGTAAGATATTGAAGGAGCATTTGATCTATATTTGCAAGGTGTTTGATAAGTTGAGGGAAGAAAAGTTGCTGATAAACTTGAAGAAGTGCAATTTTGTAAAGGAGTTGGTGTACCTAGTATTTGTAGTCTCAGTAGAAGGTATGAAAATGGACCCAGAGAAAGCAAAGTCTATCCTTGAATGGCCTACTCTAAGCAGTGTGATAGAGGTAAGATCTTTTCATGGACTAACTAGATTTTACAGAAAGTTCACAAGAGGTCTTAGCAGTAATTGTGGACCCTTGACTAAAACAATGAGGGGATAGAAAAGAATTTAAGTGGATTGTAGCAGCAAATAAGAGTTTTAATCTATTGAAACATAAAGTTACTAAGCAACATATTTTAGCACTTCCTAAGTTTAACAATGTGTTTCAAGTAGACTGTGATGCTAGTGGTATGCAATAGGAGCTGTTTTGGGCCAAGAAGCTAGACCTGTTGCTTATTTTAGTGGAAAATTGAATGATGCAAAAAATATATTTTTTGTTTATGATCAAGAATTTTATGCTATAGTTCAAGCATTCAAAAAGTGGAGACACTATCTTCTTCCTAAGGAGTTTTTTTTGTATACTAATCATCAAGTTTTGCAATATTTGAATAGTTAAGGAAAACTGAACCAAAGGCATTTGAAGTGGGTTGAGTTTTTGCAGAGTTATACATTTGTTTTGAAACTAGGAGTGGGAAGTCTAACAGAGTTACAGATTCTCTTAGTAGGAGATAACTCTTGCTAACAAAAATGCAAATAGAGGTGGTTGGGTTCAAGGAACTCAGTACTTTATATCTAGATGATCCTAATTTTGGTGAAGCGTGGAAGGCTTGTACAAAACCTATTACACTTGACAAGACAAAGTGGTTGAATTTCATAATCCAGGATAGTATGTTTTTCAAAGGAAGCCAGTTGTGCATTCTCATAAGTTCAATGAGAGTGAATCTCATCAAGGAGAAGCATAGTGGATGATTGGTTGGACATTTTGGTAGAGATAAAACCATAGCTCTGGTTGTAGAGAATTATTACTGGCCATAATTGCAACAAGATTTGAAGTAGTTTATACAAAGTTGTAGAGTATGTCAGATGGTGATAAGAGTGAAGCATAATACAGGGTTATATCATTCATTTCTTGTACTAGAGAAGTCATGGGAGGATGTCAGTATGGATTTTGTTCTTGGATTACCGAGGACACAATGTGGGCATGATTATATTTTTGTGGTGGTTGAGAGGTTTTCAAAGATGACACATTTTATTCCTTGGAAGAAGACTAGTGATGTTGTTCATGTGGTAGAGTTGTTTTCTAGAGAAGTGGTGAGAGTACATGGTCTGCCAAAGAGTATAGTTTTAGATTGAGATACCAAATTTTTTGGGTATTTCTGGCATACATTGTGGAATAAGTTGAAGACAAATTTGAAGTTACGTTCATCGCATCATCCACAGACTAGTGGACAAACGTAAGTGGTGAATAGGAGCTTGGGAAATTTGCTGAGATATCTGGTTGGAGACAAAGGAAAAGGATGGGATATGATTTACCACAAACAAAATTTGCATATAATAATTCTATCAATAGGAGTACTAGTAAATCAACATTCTAGATTGTATATGGGAGTAGTCTAATAAATTCTTTTGAACTACAACAGTTGGATAAAGGAGAGATGAGTAGTGTTGAAGCAGAAGAATTTGCTAAACATTTGAAGAACATCCATGAGGAGGTGAGGAAGCACATCATAAAAATGAATACACAGTACAAGGCTAAGGCATATGTTAAAAGGAGGTATAAGGAATTTTAGATTAGAGATGAAGTCATGGTTCATTTGAGAAAGGAACATTTTCTATTGGGTACATATAATAAGCTAAAAATGAAGAAGTTTGGACCTTGCAAAATAGTGAAAAGGCATGATTTTGGAAATTCTTATGAAGTGGAGTTGCTTGCTGAATTGAATACTTCACCAGTATTTAATATTTCAAATCTGATAGAGTATTATGAAGGAGGTGATGGAGATAAAGTTGCAGAAGCACAGTGGAGTATTCCAATAGCTAGTTTAGCTACAAAGGAGATTGAGGAGATACTAGATAGTTGTATTGAAAGAAGTACAAGGAACAAGATTATGAGGAATACCTGGTCAAGTGGAAAAGCAAGCCAGTAGAGGATTCATCATGGCTAGTAAGGGAGGAGGTTAACTATCTTGGTTTTCCTTTGAATGCCTAAGACGTGACAGAGTCACTTCTCAAATTACTCTAGGTGTTTAATGCAAGATCATCTTGGGTGTAAGAGCAATCTTGCATCACCCAAAAATATTTTTCTTTTTAGTCTTTTCTATTTTAATAAGGACTAGTAGACAGGGTGGTTACTATTTCTAGGAACTTACTATTTTTAATAAGTTTGTCATACAAGTTCAAAATGTTCTCATTTTCTACATGAAAGTTTATTTTAGAATTATAAGCCTACCATAAAAATCTCATTGCTCCAACTTAAGTATCAGAGAATTTATTGCAGATTTTTGGTGGAAAATTTTGAAGAAAAGTCTTTAGGCTCACTGTTGAAGGCCTTAGAGTGCCAAGATGAGATCTAGAAACTCAAAAGAAGGGTGCTAGCACAATTCCAAGCCTGTAGATCATGAGCTGGTGTTTTCAAATTTTTTTTATAATAGCCAATTAGAGCAATGGTTTGATAGTTATGGCCTTCCAAAGTTGGGCTACTCAAAATTTCTAAAATAATTGTCAAAGATGTATTTGGCCGACTCTATATGTATTGCTAAGGTCTATAGGCCCTAGGGATTAAGTTTGAATGTCTAGAACCTTCTCGGCTAGCATAAATTTTTCTATTTAAGAAAGACCTGAACATTGTCTAGGACAACTCTGGGTGGTAGTTCACAACTAAGTCTTGCAAAATACTGTAATGAAGACACTCATGTGGGTTAGCATATTGTACTTGTGAATCGTGTAATTTTGCATTTGCAATGATAATAAGAAGTCCATATTTTGTTCTCGCATTCACTATTGTTTCTTTGTTTGTTTTAGTTTATGGTATTAAGGGGAGCACCCTTCATTACTTATGTCCTATAACCATGGGAGTGGTGACTTGTCTTTAGTCTTCCATCCCAAAAGTTTTTAGTATCTCCTTGATGTATTATGATTGAGTATGTAGATACATTGCTTCATCTGATATACTTGTAAACCAACAAAGGATTTGATCTCACTAAAAATAGACATTTCAAATTCTTTCTTCATGGCTTCTACAAATGATTTGCATAATGCAACCTTTCCTCCAAATATGATATCATCAACAAATATTTCAGCTAACAATATCCCTTTATCACCATCAGTCATCAAGTACAAATTTTTGTTATCATTGGTTCTAACAAATCGAATCTTGATCCAATAATAATGCAGTCTTTCATACCATGCTCTAGGGGCATGTTTCAATCAATAGATCTTTATGCAATTTACATACCATGTTCTTCTTATTGGGATCCAAAAATCCTTATGGTTGTCCAATGAAAATCTCTTCAAGTATTCAATTTAGAAATACAAATTTTACATCCATTTAATATAGTTTATATCTTTTATAAGTAGAATATGCAAGTCGTGTTCTAATTCCTTCCAATCTTGCAACTAGGAATTTTTCTTCCCATAGTCAATACATTCTTCTTGTGCATATCCTTTGCATACCAATCTAGCTTTGTTTCTGTATGACTTCTCCCTTCTCATTCAACTTGTTCCTGAATACCCACTTTGTTCCAATATCATCCTTTTCTTTTGGTATGGGTACCAGTGTATAGGTTTTATTCTTCTCTATTTGGTCAATTTCTTCATTCATATCTTGAATCCAATCTTCATTCTCCAAAGCATATTTTATTGATTTAGGTTCAATCTCAAAAAATAAACATGTATCACTTCTAAGTCTTTTCCTTGTCATAACTCCAGAGTCTTTGTCTCCAATGATTTTTTCAAGTGCATGGCATCTTCTCACATATTTTGCTAGTGTAGGTTCTTTCCTTCTTTCTTCTTGCAAGGGTTCATCTTGAAAATTAGTTTCAAGTTCATTATTTATCTATTCTTCTAGTTCTGGTTCAGGTTCTGCTTTCTTGACATTGTCTTCTTGATGTTCAACATCTTCTACATGTCTCTTGAAATAATTATGTTGATGCTCGACACCTACTGTTTGTTAATTGGCAGTGTGTTTTTGCAACTCGACATTCATTGTTTATTGTTTCTTGATAGCTTTATTTTCTTGCTCAGGTAAGTTGCAGGGAACACCTTCATTGACATATATGAATGTGTTGTAATCTTTAGGCTCTATCTTGCATTCAACTTCATTCTTTTATACAAATTCATCAAATTTCACATTTTTACTTTCCACAACTTTGTTAGTGTTAAAATTGAAACAATTATTAGCTTTTCTCTTAGTGGAATACCCTTGGAATATGCCATCATCACTTTTAGCATAAAGTTTTCTATTTCTATTACCTTTCAATATATAATATTTTCTTCCAAAGACCTTAAAATACTACAAATTAGGTGCATACCCATACCACAATTCAAAGGGTGTAACATTTGTACCTTTCTTGACTTGCACTTGGTCCAAAGTATAAATCGTTGTACTTACATCTTCTCTCCAGTATTTATGTGACACATTATTCTTCATCATCAGTGTTCTAGCACAGTTCATGATTGATCTATTTCTCCTTTCAGATATTCCATTTTGGGGAGGGGTCCTCGATGCTAACATCTACCTTTTGATTCCTCTATCATTGCAAACTATGTTGAAACTCTCATCCTCTATCACATCTCAAGAACTTTAGACTCTTACCTGTTTCCTTTTCAACTCTGGCCAAATACCACTTAAACAATTGAAAAGCATTAGATTTTTCTTTAAGAAACATGAGAGTCGCCGTTCTAGAATAGTAATCAAGAAATAGAATGAAATATTTGTCTCCGCAGTAGCTTTGCACTCTAATAGGTCAAAAAAGGTTAGTATGAACCAATTCCAAAATATCATTTGATGTATAGGTTTTTTCTTGAAACTAGACTATGTCATTTTTTCCAATTGACATTGTTTACGCATAACATTATCAGGTTTATTCAATCTTGGGAAATCCTAGATTACTCTTTTCATCTTACTAATTCTTACCAAATTTTCAAAGTTCACATGACACAACCTCTTATGCCATAACCATATATCTTCATTTTGTGCAAAAAAATATGTCTCAAATAAATCTAGATTAAAAAAATTACCTCTTGTTTGATCTCCACTTTTAATCATTTCACCAATAGCATCAAATATATTGGCCTTCCTCTGATGGAACTCAACTTTTTAATCTTATTTTTTCAACTATGAAATAATCAACAAGTAATAGTTAAGTCCTTAAACCCAGTAAAAATTGTCACACTTGATCTTATCAGTTAATTGTATTGATCATTTACTATTTACAAGACATGGCGCATCATTACCAAACTTAACACAACTACCTTTGTATGGTTCCATGGTTTCAAACTTACTTTTATCACCAGTCATATGATGTGAGCAACCACTATCAATTATCCACCTATCACCTTTACTCACATATGAAATTAATGCAATTTTCTCATCCTCGTCAGAATCTTCTTTCATAGAAACATAGACAACTTATTCATCATTAATATCAGATTCATTATCAATTTCTTCTTGAGCAATGTAACCATATTTCTTACCTTTGTATTTGTAGTCCTTGTTTCTTATATTGTCTTGATCATCTCTTCTACCTTTGTACTTGCTTTCTGTTTTCTCATCCATGTCTTCTTTGTCAGTACATCTTGCAGCAATATGACCAACTTAGTCGCATGAAAAATAAATTATAGGAAGTTTACTTTTATATTTTCATTTGCCTCTTGGAAGTCTCCTAACCATCAGTGCTTCAAGCTCATCAAGTTCATCATCAAAAGCATCATTGCCACTATTCACACACTTTCCTTTTCCTTTCATACTAATAACCAATTGAGATTTGAAAGAAGATTCAATAGAAGTAGGAGTAAAATTACCAAAGTTTGACAATTCAAAAGCAATAAGCCTACCAACTCCACCTTCCAAACTCATATTGTTACCAGGGGTACATCTTAGTTCTTGTATTGTAAAAAATTTAATAGCATAAATAGGAAGTAGGGTTCTTAGTACCTTGCTAATCATAGTCTCATCATCAATCTTTCCATCTAATCTTCTTATCGAATTTACCACCTATTTGATTCTTCCATGGTATTCCACAATATTTTCACCTTCTTTCATTCTCATTTCATGAAACTTACCTCTCAAGTTTTTAAATTTTTCTCTCGAAACATTTTTGTCGCCTCCATAAGTAGTCTACAATGTATCCCACATTTTCTTTGTAGTAGTGCAAACCTTTATGTCATCACACTCGACATAGCTTAGCTTGATGCAATCTCCAACATAGCCTGATTATGTTCTTGCTTCTCTTTCATCTGTTTGGTTGTCAGAGGAACTTTTATCGTCACATATTCATGTTTTGTATAGTGTATTGTACCATATTTAATTCTTTCTTGATACAACTTCATCAAACTCTTCCATGTAGGGAAGTTCTCTTTGTTCAACTTTGGCACCTCCTTTTTGTACATCTTGATCTTTAGCTCCAATACCTTCAGGCTTTTCTCTATAAGCACCAATGCTCTGATACCATTTGTTAGAATGATTTAGAATAACTAAGAGGGGGGTGAATATGTTATCCTTAGGTCTTGATGTACCAATTGAACTTTTAAACACTTCGAATACTTCAAATCTAAGCATTCAATAGCTCAGTCTCTATAGTAAATAATCAGTAACATAAACTTGTAGTCCACTATTCTAATGGTAACAAACTTACAGAATGTAAAACATTAATAGTAAAACATTTCAAATGACATCCACACAAGTATGACACTAGAATTTAACGTGGAAACCCAATTTTGGAAAAACTCCCACTAACATGTCACCAATTTTTCACTCTTCTTAAATGAGCTACGTTAGGAACCAATCCTATTAAAGGTTACAAAACACATTGTTAAATGTGACCTTGTTAAAAAAATTAATCACTCTATTAGGAGAGGCCTTGTTAGAGAGCTTAAGAATATTCCATTAGAATGCCACCTTGATTAAAGGATTTACATATGATTGTTAGGTCAACCTTGATTAAAGGATTTCAATACTGATGCAATGGTTAGAAAGTAACAACGAGTCAATCTGAAAAATACAAATCACTTTGCAAAATTCAGATTACGGTTCGATTCATATGTTGCTCTACTCACTGGCCTCCATTGTCATTTTAGTCTCTAATCTACTTGGGAACCCTTCAAGCCATCACACTTCACCAGTTCATCAACTCTTCTCAAGCTCCTGCTCAAGTTTTCCAATCAATAGCATTAACAGTAGGTCCAACCTTATTAGGTCTTAACCTGCTCTGCTAACCTCTTCAAGATTAGCCCTTGTACCTCCTTAAATAGGTAATTCTAATCTTTTCCCTCCTAAACATCACTATAGATCTTAGGGTTTTTAAAGATTCATCCAATCCTTCCACCATTTTGCCTCCTTTGTTCTCTTCTAGAAACTTCTCCTTGGATTCTTGCATAGGAATGCTCAAACACAACTTCCCTTGATTTAAATGCTCTAGGTCATCCATCCTTATCTTCAACACGCTTTACATATTCCAAGAAATCAACTGTGCTGGCTAGAAATCATAATTTCCTCATAATCTTTCAAATGTTGTCCCTCAGCCAACACTATGTTACGACACTCGGTCATCACTAGGTTACTTGGTCGCTACTAACTTATTGTTCAACACATATACTATTGCTCAGTCAATATTGATGCTTGGTCAACACTTTATTTACTTGGCTTATACTGGCGCTCGGTCAACTCTAGCGTCACTCGACATAAATTTCAAGCTCTTTAATCTTCTACTCTTTTGCTCAGGTCAAACATATGTATTTGGTCATTCTTTGATTACTTCTTCTAGCCTTCAATACAAATGTCTTCTCTACTTAAGTTATGATTTAAAAATCATATTATCTTGTCAAAGTCTAACTAATCAAGTGTCCATTGTAGTTCCTCATAACTCAGCCTTCCTTCTAGGTCCTTTTGTTATGTCCTCAAATTCTCTTCATCAATCATCTTGATATGACACTCAAACCATATAGAAAACTGTCTTACCAATAAGGTTTGACATCAATGACAACATAAAAATTGTCTTAATTGTAGTTTCTAACAAAGTTTTCGAGCTTCACTAATTGTTATCAATCATAAGCTCAAAGTTTCAACAGTGATCTAGAAAATAGGGTAGCTACACTGCTAGAGCTACAAAGCCATTTGATTCCCAAAATGGACCTTTGCAAAAAGGCATAAAGGAGGTTGAAGTTGTTTTTAGCCTTACCAAATATGAGTACTAGAGAAACTAGCCAACTATATGTTACGAGGTCAAATAGTGATCATGGAGAATCTACACAATACATGGGAGAAAGATCTTCATGTCTTAAAGACAAATTTTGCTGTGTATTTAGCAGGATATAAGTACATATCAGTAATATATTTTTGTTTTTGTATCTTTTTGCATACCTTTGTCATTTTTATCAAAGGGGGAGTTGGTTCATGAGATTTTTTGAGGCTATGCAGATGCAAGGTGGAGTTATGGATTTGTGTACAATTTTGAGTGAGATTTGGTGGAGTTAAACTTTTTGTGAAAATAAAAAATATATCTTTGTAATAGGTGACACTTAGTATAAATGTTAAAAGGGAAGATTGTTGGAATATTGATGGGTTTGGTTCAATGAAAAGCATTACGTGTTGAATTTGTGTTGTCATTACTGGACTGTTTTTGTTGATGGTCAGAAGTGTATTTTTGTAAGTGTTGACACTTAGTCAAAATTTTCACAAGTGTTGTCATTAATGCTAAAAGGGGAGATTGTTGGAATATTGATGAGTTTGGTTTTAGTGAAAAATAATTAAGTGTTGAATTTGTGTTGTCATTATTGGAAAAACAACATACTGAAAGTGATGAATCAACCATATCGGCATTGGATTAAATCAAACTTACAAAATTCCTAAGTGTTCAATGTATTGATAATAGAAGAATCAGTTGTGGAACATATACTCATTGATAAAGAGTTTGATAGTTTCATATTGTGTGGTTCATGTGGAATCATTCTCATTATCATATAAACATATGTCTGGAATTGCATCATCTAGTTCATTGTACAAAAATAGATCGAAGGAAGAGAATTGGTGATAGAAGTTAGAATATGGTATTGGTATAGTAAGTTTGATGGAATTGGTAAACCAATGAAGCAAGTCAAAGTATATTTTAATTTTTTATTGAATTGTTTAACCCAACGTTAGGGAATACAAAATGAAGAATTGGCATCCTTGCTCCATTATTTTAGTTGATTTAGAGGCTAAGTTTGGTAATAAGTTTTAGTTTTCTACTAACATGAAAAAATATATATAAAAGCATATGTAAATTGTATTGTTAAGATTTGTGATGCATGAATCCAATTTGGGAAGTTAGGGTAGAGATGTTAGAGAGTTTTTAAAGTATATTAGAGTAGCACATTGAGAAAAACAATAGTGGAATTGTAATGAGAGCTATTTTTAGATCACTATCACTTGTTAAATCCTAACAAGTTTGCAAGTCAAATATACTAACAGGGTCAATCCTAATAGGGTGAGTAGGGTCCCAATAGGTTTGATGATTAAATCCTCTAACTAGGTGACTCTCAAAAGTTCCAAATCCCTTAACTAGGTAGCTCCTAACAGGCCTTTTGACGTAATTTTAATAGAGATATAATACTCTTAATCAGGTGTGCTAGATAGGGTGATGTAATTCTCCTAACGGGGAAATTTTTATTGTTGCAATAGTTAGACATTGTGGGTGCTAACTCCCACCATGGTTTTTGCTTTTAATTGAGGGTTTCCACAATAACAATCTAAGTGTTCTTGTATTACATGTTTTGGATGTTTCCTTTACATTTTTTCTATGTTATAGTTTTCATTGCATGTTGGTTAATGTGAAGATTAATTAAAAGTGATTTAAGATTTGTGGGTGTACTGAATAAATGTGTTTTAAGAGTAAGATTGATGGAATTGGTAAATTGATGGAGCAAAATTCAAAGTATGTTTTATTTTTTTATTGAATTTTTTAAGCCAACGCTAGGGAATTCAAAATGAACACTTGGCACCCTTGCTCAATTGTTTTAGTTTATTTAGAGGCCGAGTTTGGTAATATCATGTTTTAGGTTTTCTAGCCAACATAAAAAGCTATCTATAAAAGGATATGTAAATTGTATTGTTAAGAGTTGTGATGCATGGATGCAATTTGGGAAGTTAGGGTAGAGATGTTAGAGAATTTTTGAAGTATATAATTGCAACACATTGAGTAGAACAATAATGGATTTGTCAAGCAATGAGTGCTACTTTCAAATAACTATCACTTGTTGAATCCTAACAACTTTGCAAGTTAAATCCCCTAACAGGGTGAGAAGGGTCCCAACAAGTTTGAAGATTAAATCCTCTAACCAAGTGACTCTCAGAAGTTCCAAATCTCTTAACAAGGTATCTCCTAATAGGGCATTTGTAATAATTTTAACAAAGATATAAATATTGTTAATTGAGTATTCTCCTAATAGGGTAATATAATTCTCATAATAGGGAAAATTATATTGTTGCAGTACCTAAACATTGTGGGTGTTGATTCCCACCATGGTTGTTCCCTCTAACCAAGGGTTTTAACGATAACAATCTTAGTGTTCGTATATTGCATGTTGTGGATGTTTCATTTTTTTTTATGTTATAGTTTCCATTGCATGTTGGTTAATGCAAAAAGTGATTAAAAGTGTTTCATTATGATTGTTTTGGGATTTGTTTATTGATATTATTTTCACCTAGAAGGTATGGATAACTCAATGTATTAGCATGTGTTGTAGATGTCATTTATGATCATGTAGTTTTTCTTTATGATAGTATCTTGGACTTCCATTATCACATTGGATTTAGTGATTGTGATTGTGGATTGGTGCATCTTCACCTTGCTTTCATTTTAGGCTTCCATAAGTGGTATTCTGAACAATGGTAGGATTTCATGCTTTAGATAATTCATTGTAGGTGTCTTTACGGAGCACGAGAGCATGCTAGAGATTCTTGCGGTTACATGCATGGATATGACAATGTATTCATTGATTGACCCATGCGATGTGTGTGTTGTTTCATTGAATTGTATTGTAGCATTGAGATATTGTTTAATGTGGTTGTCATAATGAGATATAATATTGTATTTTATTTAATATTACGAAAATATATTTAGTAAAGTGTAAACTTTGTACAAAAACCTAAACAAGGGGTTCAATGGTATTTTTCTCATAGCATTTCCTGGAACATTGTTTTACTTCACCACTAGGTGTGTTTTGTGTGACCGTTTATCTATGAAATGAAACGCGTGTTAGTAGTTTGTATTGGTTGGTTGCTTGGGTTGTCATTATGGCATGGGATGTGCAAATACATGCTTGGACACATGTTAATACATTGCAAGATTTGATGTTTCAAGAATATTCATTGTAAATCTTTAAGTTCTTTTTATTTCTTTATGGTTGAATTATACAATGGAGTATGGAGAGTTTTGGAGGTTGGGTTTCCCTCATGACAATTTTTCCAAGGTATATCTTGTATTAACTTGTAGCTTGTTGATTTAATTTTTGTATAGTAGTGATTTTGCAAGCTTGTATGCATGCTTGTCTCTGGTGGGTTATGTAGAAAAAGAATTAAAGAATTTGGGCATGGTCATTATTTTCTAACACTTATACCCTAGTACATAGGGCATACTACTACAAATTTTGGATGTTCAATCTGTTGAGATTCCTTAAAGAACCCTTAGCACACACATTTCACCAACCCTAACCCATTACTTCATTGTCATTATTCATATCTCTATCCATATGCATAATTTCCATTAGCATAATTACATGTAATTCTCTTCACCAAACACCTAGTTTTTTTTCTTTAAAGCACAACTATTATGTATATTGATATTTTTGGTAAAAATTATACAAGTTAAAATACAAATATTATATAGGAAACATACTATTCTTATATTTTTCTTGTCCAATACATATTTGATGCAAGAGCATCCTGAGTATAAGAGCAATCTTGCATCATCCAAAAATATTTTTTTTTTAGTCTTTTCTATTTTAATAAGGACTAGTAGATGGGGTGGTTACTATTTATGGGAATTTACTATTTATAGTAAGTTTGTCATACAAGCTCAGAATGTTCTCATTTTCTATATGAAGGTTCATTTTAGAGTTATAAGCCTACCATAAAAATCTCATTGCTCCAGCTTAAGTATCAAAGAAGTTATTGCAAATTTTTGGTGGAAATATTTGCAGAAAAATCTTCAAGTTCACCGTTGGAGGCCTTAGAGTGCCCAGATGAGGTCCAAAAACTCGACTGAGGGGTGCTAATGTAGATTTGAGCTTGTAGATAAGGAGTTGGTGTTTCCGAAAAGTGGTTATATTAGCCAATCAAATCAATGGTTTGAGAGTTATGGTCTTCCGAAGTTGGGCTACCCAAAATATCTAAAATAATCGTCAAAGATGTATTTGGCTGACTCTATATGTATTGTTAGGGTTTTTCGACCCTAGGTATTAAGTTTCAATGTCTATAACCCTCCTGGGTGGCATAAAATTTTCTATGTAAGAAAGGCCTGAACATTGTCTAAAAAAACTCTGAGTGATAGTTCACAGCTTGTCTTGTAGATTACTGTAATGAAGGCGCCCATGTGGGTTAGCATATTGTACTTGCAAATTCTGTAATTTTACATTTTCCGCACAAATAAGAAGTCCATATTTTGTTCTCGCATTTTTTGTTGTTTCTTTATTTTTGTTATGAGTTTATAGTATTAAGGGGAGCACCCTTCATCAAGTGGTATCAGAGCCAAGTTTCTTCAGTGTGTATAGATTGGCGACTGTGAGGTAGTTCGAACTAGGACTATGGTTTGGGCTGAACATGTAGACAGATTGCTGATTGTAAGATAGTTTGCACTAGGGTTTTAGTGGAAGCGCAAAAATGCCTCCACGAAGAGAGCATGATAGAAGAGTTATAGGTGTTACACCTGAGGGTTTTAGATCCCTCTAAAGACAAATGTAAGTATTGGAAGAAAAAATGCGTAGAGGAATAAATCTTCCCATAAGAGATGAAAGCAAGGATGGGGACGAAGTAGAAGAAAATGTTGAAGTAGAGGTAGTTCTAAACCCAAAGGAAGAGAGGCTTTATAGGCCATCTCCAAGATTGGAGGAAAACCTAAGTTTGAGGTTCCCACATTTTGAGGAAATCTTAACCTAGAGGAGCTGATTAATTGGATCAATGAACTAGAGTACTTTGAGTATGAAGATATTGACAATTTGGATAAGGTCAAGTTTGTGAAGGCAAAACTAAAAAGGGACATGTAAAGATCTAGTGGCAGGAGGTTCAATTGGAGTGAAATAGAAAGGAAAAGGACAAAATCATCAGATGAGATCGAATGATAGCTAAACCGAAGCGACAATTCATTCTTGTGGATTATGAGCTTGATCTGTTGAAGAAGATGCAAGGAATGAAGCGAGCACGAACTGTTCAAGAGTATACCGAAGAGTTCTACCGAACTCTCATTAGAACTGGGCATGCAAAAGTTGATAAGGAGAAAGTCGTTCATTATCTTAATGGGTTAAGGTCAAGCGTTCAAGAGTATACCGAAGAGTTCTACCGAACTCTCATTAGAACTGGGCATGCAAAAGTTGATAAGGAGAAAGTCGTTCATTATCTTAATGGGTTAAGGTCAAGCGTTCAAGATGAGCTGAGTCTAGTTTGAATGAAAAGTATTGAGGAGGCATACCAGTTTGCTCTAAGAGTTGAGGAAAAACTTAGCAAGAAGTTTGACAACAAGAATAGTGGAAGAGGTCTCAGTGGAAGATCCGGTGGATGATCTTATGTAGGCTAGAATGATGATCAAAAGAAAACGAATGAGGTTAGTAGTAGTCAGAACCAGAGGGGAAACAATTCCAATCATTTCAATGATCAAAACAATAGAGATCAAAGAGGAAGAGGCAGAGGACAAGGATCTGGAAGAGGAAGCTTCTGTGGGAAATGTTTTCATTGTGGAAAAGAAGGGCATAAAGCATTTGAATGTTCCCAGCACCAAGGAAGGACAGAGAAACGAACAGAAGGTCAGGCCAAAGTTACACATGTTGATGAAGATGTTAGACCTCACATTCTAAAGATGCTAAAAGAGGAGAAGTCCTAGTTAACAAAAGAGTTTTCTTGAGGGGTGAGAGTGAACATGATCAAAGGAGGAGCTTGTTTCGCACAAAGTGTAGATGTGAAGATAAGTGTTGTGATGTGATCATTGATGGCGGAAGTACTGACAATCTTGTGTCAGAAACGATGGTCACCAAGTTGAAGCTAAAGAGACAAAAATAACCGCATTCATATTGTATTGCTTGGGTGCAAGACGATCACAAGGTCATGGTCAATGAGCAGTGCTCAGTGAAGTTCAAGATTGGAAGCTACTAGGATGAGGTACTTTGTGATATCATACCTATGGACATATGTCATATGTTTCTAGGTAGATCGTGGCCGTTTGATAGGCATGTTGTACATGATGGGCGAGCAAATACCTACACTCTGACCAAGGATGGAGTGAAGCATAAGTTGAAATCATGAAGGAGAAAGAAGAAAAGGTACGTAGTGCTACTAGAATATGTTCTATTGATGGAAAAGAGTTTCTCAAAGGTATGAAGCATGAGCATATGTATTTTTCTATAATTCCAATAGATAGTAAAGAAGTAGAGGAGGTACCTGCAGAAGTTGTAGATATGTTGGGAGAGTTTTTTTGATATTGTATCAGATAATGTACCTGATGGATTTTCCCCAATGAGGAAGATCAATCACCAGATGGATTTGATTCCAAGAGGCAGTTTGCCAAACAAGGTAGCACACAGAATAGCACCAACATAAAGTGAAGAGTTGAACAAACAAGTTCATGAGTTGTTGCAGAAGGGGTTGATTCGAGAGAGTCTGCGTCCATGTGTTGTACCAGCCATATTAGCACCTAAGAAGAATGGAGAATGGAGGATGTGCACGAATTCTCACACTATCAACAAGATCACCATCAAGTACAAATTTTCATTGTTAAGGATGGATGATATTATGGATTGTTTGAGTGGGGCTAAGTATTTCACAAAGATAGATTTGAAGAGTGTACCATCAGATTCGTATCAGAGAAAGTAATGAGTGGAAGACTTCTTTCAAGACAAGGGAAGGACTGTACGAGTGGTTAGTCATGCCTTTTGGGTTAACCAATGCACCGAGCACTTTCATATGACTCACAAATGAAGTACTGAAGGAGTTTATGAGTAAGTTTGTCATTGTTTACCAAGATGATATTTTAATCTTTAGTAAGACATTGGAGGAGCATTTGATCCATATTCTAAAGGTGTTTGATAAGTTGAGAGAAGAGAAGTTGCTGATAAACCTGAAGAAGTGCAGTTTTGTAAAGGAGGAGTTGGTGTACCTAAGATTTGTAGTCTCAGCAAAAGGTCAAAAAATGGATGTAGAGAAAGTGAAGGCTATCTTTGAATGGCCTACTCCAAGAAGTGTGACAAAGGTAAGATCTTTACATGGACTGACTAGTTTTTACAAGAAGTTCATAAGAGGTTTTAGCAGTATTTGTGGACCTTGAATTGAAACAATGAGAGGGGATAGAAAATAATTTAAGTGGATTGTAGGAGCAGATAAGAGTTTTAATCTATTGAAACAGAAAGTTACTGAGTAGCCTATTTTAGCACTTCCTAATTTTAACAAGGTGTTTCAAGTAAACTGTGATGCTAGTGGTACTACAATAGGAGTTATTTTGAGCTAAAAAGGTAGACATGTTTCTTATTTCAATGAGAAATTGAATGATGCAAAAAGAAAATATTTTGTTTATGATCAGAAATTTTATGCTATAGTGCAAGCATTCAAGAAGTGGAGACACTATCTTCTTCCTAAGGAGTCTATTTTGTATACTGATCATCAAGCTTTGCAATATTTGAATAGTCAAGGAAAATTGAACCAAAGGCATTTGAAGTGGGTTGAGTTTTTGCAAATTTATACATTTATTTTAAAACACAGGAGTGGGAAATCTAATAGAGTTGCATAAGCTCTTAGTAGAAGACAAATTTTGCTGACAAAAATGCAAATAGAAATGGTTGGGTTCAAAAAACTCAATACTTTGTATCTAGATGATCCTAATTTTGGTGAAGCATGGAAGGCTTGTACAGAACCTGTTACACTTGACAAGATAAAGTGGTTAGATTTTATGATCTAGGATAATATGTTGTTCAAAGGAAGCCAATTTTGCATTCCTAGAAGTTCAATGAGAGAATCTGATCAAGGAGATGCGTAGTGGAAGATTGGGTGGACATTTTGGCAGAGATAAGACCATTGCTTTGGTTGCTGAGAATTATTACTAGCCATGTAGCAAGATGTGAAGATGTTTGTATAGAGTTACAGAGTATGTCAGATGACGAAAGGAGTGAAGCAGAATATATGATTGTATCAGCCATTACTTGTACTAGAGAAGTCGTGGGAGGATGTCCGCATGGATTTTGTTCGTGGATTACCGAGGACACAACAAGGGCATGATTCTATTTTTGTGGTAGTTGACAACTTTTCAAAGATGACACATTTTATTCCTTGCAAGAAGACTAGTGATGTTGTTCATGTGGCAGAGTTGTTTTTCAGAGAAGTGGTGAGACTACATGGTCTGTCAAAGAGTATAGTTTCTGATCACCAAAGAGTATAGTTTCTGATCAAAATACCAAAAATTTTGGGTATTTTTGGCATACATTGTGGAAGAAATTGAAGAAAAATTTGAAGTCTAGTGCATCGCATCATCTACAGACCGGTGGACAAAGAGAAGTGGTGAATAGGAGTTTGGAAAATTTACTTAGATATTTGGTTGGAGATAAGCCAAAAGGATAGAATACGATTATGCCAAGAGTGGAATTTGCATATAATAATTCTGTCAATAAGAGTATTGGTAAATCACCATTCCAAATTGTATATGGGAGTAGTCCCATAAATGCTTCTGAATTGTAACAGTTGAATAAAGGAGAAATAAGTAGTGCTGAAGTAGAAGAATTTGTTGAACATTTGAAAAACATCCACGAGGAGGTGAGGAAGCACATCATAAAGATGAATACACAATATAAAGCTAAAGCAGGTGTGAAAAGGGGGTATAGGGAATTTCAGATTGGAGATGAAGTCATGGTTCATTTGAGAAAGGAGTGTTTTCCAATAGGTACATATAATAAGCTAAAGATGAAGAAGTTTGGACCGTGCAAGATAGTGAATAGGCATGATTATGGAAATGCTTATGAAGTCGAGGTGCTTGCTGAATTGAATATTTCACCAATATTTAATATTTCAAATCTGACAGAGTATTATGAAGGAGGTGATGGAGATGAAGTTTCAGAAGCACAATGGAGTATTTCAGCATCTAGTTCGGCTACGAAGGAGATTGAGGAGATACTAGACAGTCGTATTAGCAAAAGTAAAAGGAACAAAACTTATGAGGAATACCTGGTCAAATGGAAAGGGAGGACAGTAGAGGATTCATAATGGCTTGCAAGAGAGGAGGTTAACCGTCTTGGTTTTCCTCTAATCACCTGAGACGTGATGGAGTCACTTCGCAAATGACCCCAGCTATAGCAATCTTGCATCACCCAAAAATATTTTATTTTCAGTCTTTCCTATCTTAATAAGGACTAATAGACAGGGTGGTTACTATTTATGGGAACATTCTATTTATAGTAAGTTTGTCATATAGGCTCGAAATGTTCTCATTTTCTATATGAAGGTTCATTTTAGAGATATAAGCCTACCATAAAAATCTCATTGCTCCATCTTAAGTATTAGAGAAGTTATTGCAGATTTTTGATGGAAATATTTGCAGAAAAATCTTCATGCTCACCGTTGGAGGCCTTAGAGTGCTCGGATGAGGTCCGAAAACTCAATGGAAGGGCGCTAGCATAGTTTCAAGCTTGTAGTTAGGAGCTGGCATTTTTAAAAAGTGGTTATTATAGCCAATCGAAGCAATGATTCGAGAGTTATGCCCTTCCGAAGTTGGGCTACCCAAAATATCTAAAATAATTGTCAAAGGTGTATTTGGCTGACTATATGTATTGTTAGGGTCTGTCGGTTCTAGGTATTAAGTTTCAATGTCTAGAACCTTCCCGAGTGGCATAAAATTGTCTATTTAAGAAAGACCCGAACATTTTCTAGAATAACTTTGGGTGATAGTTCGCAGCTTGTCTTGCAAATTACTATAATGAATGCACCCATTTGGGTTAGCATATTGTACTTGTGAATTATGTAATTCCGCATTTGTGGCTCAAATAAGAAGTCCATATTTTTTTTCTTGCATTTGTTATTGTTTCTTTATTTCTATTATGAGTTTATGGTATTAAGGGGAGCACCCTTCATCAATATTATATTTTTATAAGAGTTTTGTCTCCTATATTATTGGATAATTATTGTAACTCTTATAAGTAGTTGAACAAGTACTCCAAAACCAACTGAGTTTACATGAATGATGTAATATTCTCAATACCCTTAATATGCCATCATTCTTTCAATGGAGATA
Organism: Cupressus sempervirens; assembly: GCA_028749045.1. Classification (NCBI taxonomy): domain Eukaryota; kingdom Viridiplantae; phylum Streptophyta; class Pinopsida; order Cupressales; family Cupressaceae; genus Cupressus; species Cupressus sempervirens. The sequence continues at coordinate 398,385,698 of CM053785.1, read as the reverse complement.
TGTGGACTACAAATTCCTAATGGCAATGTTCAGTAGATAAAAAATGCAAGATGAGTAGGAACATAAACATAATCATAACAAGAAATAGTAAAACTAGTGTCAGTGGCTTTTTTAATAGGATTTGACCATACGAAACCTTTATCCAAGGATAGGGGCAAACACATCTACAAATGGAACAAGGGAGATGGGCAAACACTTTTGTCTAAGATTTTTTTTAAAAAGGATAAGAAAAAACCTCTCTATCTAACATCAACATTATGAATAGGGACACACTTGTCAAAAAAAAAAAAAAGAGTTAAATACATCCAATCATAATTACACACTTTTGGTGTTAGAGACAAACTTGTCCAATCAATATCACTTAACATATGTGCATGTAGATATAAACATCTAGTTACAACTACAAAGTTTGAGAGCTAAGCTCATGTTGGCAAATATGTAATCATTATAAATCTCAACCACTTGGATCTCAAACAATATGAGATATCACATTTACCTAGAAATCAATATTATTTTTAATCATTTTGTTACAAATACTTTAGACACTAATGCATTGAACGTTAGTGCCCAACATTATCTCATTAAATGTTTCCCAACCTCCATTTACTACAAGCCCTTAGGTGATTTTTACTCTAAAAATTTGACCTTGGAGCTCAATTTTAGAATGTCCCTCCACAAATGAACATCATGTATAAGCAATCAAGAAAACAATTTAAGTAAATTTAACTATGGTTTCATCAAAATCTTCTCCATCATTATTTCTTCTTGAATCTCAACATCCAAACTACATCATACTCATTTGATTTAGACCCTTCCATAGGAAAATTATATTTAAAAAAATTAATGGATGACTAGAAGGTTTCTCTCCTACTCAAACAACTTTCACTCTTACCAACATTTTCTTCTTTTTGGCAACAAATATTTTTTTATTAAGCGAAAGTAGATTTTGAAGGGACCTTGAAACCTTGTACAAAATAGATTTTGGAAACCCAATTCAAAAGAAATGCAGGGAAACACACATAAATGAAACAAAACATAGGCATAGCTCAAAAAAGGGATGAGACAATATTAAGAGTGTGAACCAACAAGAACCCCCTAACAGGGGAAAAAGTTGCATGAAGAAAAATATACAAGAAGGTTCATAATGCATCCAAAGCCAAAGCCACAATTCAAGATTTCCCTTTTGTTTCACCATTTTGGGAACAAAGGGTCATATCAAAAGAGGATTGAGGAGATTTTGATTTCTTCCCTTAAATTGTAATCCAACCCTCTTCCAACCTAGCAGCAACATCTCGCCAAGCATAATCTAACACTGAAGTAACCCCACCGAGAGAGGACAAAAAACCCTAGGCAGGGATAACAGAAGTAATAAGAACAAACTAAACTACAATAAGGTATGACAGGACCAATAGAAACAACATTATCCACCTTCTAGACAACACCAGCAGTCACCAAACCAATAGTCTAAGAAGCATCAACAAAATTTCCCGTGGAGTTTGATCGGGCAACAACAACGACAACATCAACAGAACTACCTAAAGCAAGCATACCACTAATAGGGACAACAAAAACATATTGTAAAGAAACTTCACTACAATCATTAGTACTAGTAAAAAGAAAAACAAAAGTCATAGTAACACTAGGTGTAATATCATAAATAGGTTCTCAGGGGGGAACCTGTGTATCCGGATGAGAAGAATTTTTCACCTTAGTGTTGAGAGGAGTCACCATTCCACCAAGAGGAAGACATATTCATCTTATATCTCTATGAATCACATTTAGCAACAACATTCCCATTTTTGAAGCATTTTTTGAATATAAAGGGAATCCCTTCATAATCCAGAGGTTGTATCCAAGAGCCCTTAGTAGAGGAAAGCTTGATATTTGTCGACAACCCTTTAGAAGCATCAATGTCAACCAAAACGTGTCCAAAGGTAGAGAGAACGATATTAGAAGAATCTCCATCAACCATAAGAAAATCACCCAAAGCTTGTCCCACTTCCTCAAGCAGAGGATCTACCTAAAGATGGAGTAGAAGGTAGGGGAGTCTAACTCAGAAAGACATGTTACAAAAAGATTCAGATAGACGATTAAAGTTCACATGTCAAGGTTTCATCATCAATGGTAAGCATTTCTCTTGTAAATAAACATTCACAAAGAATAGTCTTTCTATCATTCACATTTTCAAACTTGGCAATAAAGAATCCTTTAGCCATTGGGAAAATCTCAACAGAATTTGTAATGATGGGTTTCCAATATTTCGAGATCCAATCATGGAGACCTGGCAGACTACGCAAAAAACCTTTAAATGGACAGACAATAGAAAGAGAAGAAAGATCAGAGGGAACCTCTCAATAGTCATCTCTACTTCCACGTTAAATGAAAGAGGCTTATTGACAAGGAAATGCAAAGAAACAGTGAAAGTCCTTACCCCTACTAGCGGCAACACGATCCATAAAGCAATGGACAAGACTTATAGAAACTGAAGGGAGCACTTCCACATAAGATACCTTATGAATAAGCCCTTTAGAAACCCCTAAGGGATCAATCCTAGTAGAGACAATGGCAACCAATCCAACACTACCAATGGGTGAGACCTTAGTTGACAATAAAGCCCCAAAAGACGACAAACCTCAATATACAACAAAACCCCAACAAATGGTGATGCCCTAGCAGATAGGGGAACCTCAGCTGACAGTGTAAAACTAGTAGAACTTCCCATGACAATACTCAATCTAGAAACCAATCCAAAACTAGAGGATGCACTAAAAATAAAAGATGTCAAAACCCTTTTAGGATACAAAACCTCAACAAAAGATAGAACCCCAACAAATAGAGGCACCCTAGTCGAAGAAAAAACACTCATAAGAGTTCTAGATTCATTGCCTTAGCATTGAATGCCAAAGCTCCCAAAGACAACAAAGCTTGAGAAGATGGTGAAACACCAACCACTTGATCACCAAAAAGTGAAGCTCCCAAAGATGACGAAGCTCCAACAACCCTAGAATCAACAACTTCAACCATGTACCTAGCTTCTAGCTACATATGCTTAAAAAACATTATGTTCACCATTGCACACAATGAAATTGTCATATTTGAATGTGATGTTTTTGACAGAAGAGGAAAAACTTAAAAACCATAATCTTTCATGATTCAAGGCAAGGGTTTGGATGTTTGTAAATGTACAATAGAACAAGGGAGCAAGGGGAAGCATGATACACAAGGGATTTGTCCATTTTTTCCTAATGCACAACCAGAAAGAAAATGACTGAATAGACTCAAGCAGGACTTAAGAACTAAGGAGTATGAACCTTCATGATAATGAATAGATGAGTTGAATTGGCTAAATGACCTAGTGATGCAAGATAAACGATAAAATATACATAAATTTAGAAAAGATAGACTAGCGAAAAACAAACAAGAAATTGAACTGACTTATAATGGAAACTTGAAACAATACCGACCTACAATATAATCTTTGACGAAACTTCCATGTACAAGATTCCTTATAGGCATTATGTTCTTGCGAACAAGAAGCCTGGGACATTTTGTTCCCAAGTATTCTATCCCAAACTTTACAGTAAATCCCATACATCCCAAACTTTTCAGTTTTAGTCTCAATTGATATACCCTTGTACCTACAAATAATAAAAATATTAAAAAGGTTGGCAATGAGAAATTAGTCAATGGACCAAATGGAAATAAGCAAGGATCAATCTCAGGATCCAACAAATAATTCTTAGACTATGATAATGTAAACATGGATGCAAAGAAAACATTGTCTCCTTATCCATTTACACATCATATTGCATGGTGTGAAAAATGTGAAATAAGGAGTGAAGTCAATGGCCCCATGTTAAACAGACCACAAACTCCTTAACAAGACCAATAGTTTTAATAAAACATACGTCCGCCAATAATAAATGGTTATGCTATAAAATGTCCCTAAGTAAGAAAAATCAAGGGAAATGAAACACATTACGAAAAAGAGCACAAACATATCTTACTAACTCTAGTAAGTATGATAACTCATTTATGTATGAATTATCATCAAAATGATTTTTCATTGTCCCCAAAGGTCGTAGATCTACAAGCACAATATAACTACGGACACGAGACTCAAGGATACACATCAATCAAAAGAACATTACAACAGGCAAACACAAAGGAAACCAACATAAAAGAGGACTACTCAAGTTAATAAAGGATTTTTTTGTGAATAAATATACTAGCAGTTGCGCTTTTGTGCTTGCAACGATAAGCCGATAGGGGCTCGATAATAAAATTATTTTTAAAAATATAATCTTATGTGAATAAATTAGATTATTAATAATTTTCAATTTCGATAACATAATATTTACTAAAATATTTTAAATAGATTAATAAATACTATTTATTTAAATTCAATTTATCAATTATGAAAAAAACCCATCAAAAAAATCTATCATGAAAAATTAATAAGAGAAACACCAAAAAAATAATATAAAAAAATAACATCTCTAACAAATATTCTATTGAATAAATAAATTATAGAAACTAAAAAATAACATTTAAAGAAAAAACTAAACAAATATTTTTAAAAAAATTAAAATTAAAATAATTTAAAAACTAAAACTTAAATCAATTTTAAAAATCAAAAGCTAAATAAATATGAATAAATTAATCATTTAAAAAAACCCTATCAAAAAATCTATTATGAAAAATTAATAAGAGAAATACAATAAAAATAATATGAAAAAATAGCAATGTCTTCTAACAAAATATTGTATTGACTAAATAATTATAGAAACTAAAAAATAACATTTAAAGAAAAAGCTAAACTAATAATAAAAAAATTAATTAGGATAATTAAAATACTAAAATCTAAATCAATTTTAAAAATTAAAAATTAAATAAATAGAGATCACAACATGGAGATTGCAAGTAACTAATTTTTTAAATAAATGGAAAAAGAAAAACAATAGTTAAAAATGGAGATAACAAATAATAAATATCAAAACAAGATTTAAATGTGGAGTGAGATAAAAAATTGATCAATAAGTAATTAATAGGAAGGATTTACAATTTCCTGACCAAACTAACAACTTTTCTGTCAAAAATTCAATTTCTAAGAACAAAGTTCCCACAAATAGCCTATCAGCTAAAAAATCAAATTCAATAAACTCTTGAGCAATAGTTATCAAATTGAAATATTTCTCAATACCATGACTAGGTTGACTATGATATTAACAAAAACCTTAGAATCAAAGTTTTTGTTGGATTGTTTGGAAGGATCAATTGGAGTGGGAGGAAGTTTTATGACGTTCGCATTAAATCAATTTCAACATCCAATTATTCAAAAATTTAGAAAGAGATGTAAAATTACGAGGTGGTTTAAACAAAGAGTACTAAGGAGCCACACCTTTAAACATTGTTGTCGACTAAGCACAATGTTGTTTTATGAATTAATCTTGATGAAGCCTTCGATTTTTGATACTTTTGAAAATTTTTGGAATGCAACATCACTCTTATCAATCAGAGCCATTAGAGTGGTGCTCGTAAATTGATTGACTCAGTTGACACAATTTACTAAAACAAGAGAGTTCAAAAAATAATAGCTTATCCCTAATGTCTTTATGTAATTGGCAATGAAAATACAATGAATATCATCATAATGGTCTACATAAGAAATCTAAGCATGCAAAGCTTAAATCTATCAATAAAATCAATCGCTTTCTCTTATTAACAATATTGTTTTGCAATTATCGAGTTGAACCCAAATTGAATGTACTTGAATTGGTTCAATGAGGGCAGTTTAAGGAACAAAAGGATGGTTTAATTGAAAAGAAGTGCTCTCCCTATGTCCAATGCCAATTTCTTTCCTTGAAAGAAGGTACTTTAACAATGAAAAAAACCTTCACACAAACCAGCAATAATGAACAAGGACGTCGAGACCATATTTTATAAATCAAGTAGGCCAAAGATATGGAAAATGACACACCAAACCTCTACACTCTAAGAAGTCTTCATTTTCAACATCATTGGAGAAGATTTGGCACAGGTGAGAGATCTAATCACCCTCAAATGAGCGGCTAACCTGTGCAAAAGTTTGACTACATATTGAACAACAACCAACAATAGTAGCAAAAACACCATTAAACTCTCCTCCTTGAACCAAGTTGGAAAGAGCAAAAAAGGTGCTCAAAGAAGGCCCTTAGTAGCCATGACAATAGAAGAGATCTCTTTAGAAACTTTAACGAACCTAACCCTTGTGGAGAGAAACCTAAATATTACAAATGAGATATATCTATTATTCGCACAAATTCCCTTTGCTTGGTGTTGCCCCTTGCTTTCTCACAACACTAATGTGAGGCTAAACATACCTTGTTGCTTCATCAATAACATGAACATAAACCAAATAAATACCTTGAGGCTATACATACATTTCAAAGGCCAAATGAAAGGGTACTCATTATTTTACATCATCCCTAAACAAAAAACACAAGACACATTTACAGACAATGGCACATACATGACATAACATTTATACAATAGAGAAAGGAAACAAGATACAAAGAAGGAATGTCACAATAGCTTGACTCATTTATCATCTTGTGCCAACAAAGCAACAAGGGCCATTTAAAAGAGTATAAACAAAGCATATAACAAGAAACACATCAAACAAAAAAACATTACAATAGAGAAAACACAAAAGAAACCAACATAGAAGAGGACTAATCAAGTTAATAAAGGATTGTTTCATGAATAGATATAAAGTTAAATTCAATGAGCTCTTTAACAATAAATTGTAAATGGAAACATTTCTCAATATCATGACTAGGTTGGTGGCTCTATCCAACTAAAGATGTCGATGAGTGACTTTTTAGTTCAAATATGTGTAAACCCATATAGAAACACTCAACTAGAACCCTACTATTTTTCAAGGGGATGAAGAGGGGGCTCTAGTCAAGTAGAGAAACAAAGAAAGAACTGCAAGTGGCCTGCCCCTAAAATAGATTATTGTAGGGACCCCGCCCCTAAAATAGACTGATTGATTGATTATTGTAGGGGGCCCTAAAATAGATTATTGTAGGGGGTCTAGCCAACTATCTATATGTGGAAGGAAGCAAGGTAGAGAATAATCTAATATTGGCAAAAAATTTAGAATCATAGTTTTTGTTGTATTGTTTGTTTAGAAGGATCAACTGGCTTAATGAAGCAAGTTTTAAGACGTTAGCATTAATCAATTTCAACATCCCATTATTCAAAGATTTTGAAAGAGATGTCAAATTGCGAGGTGGCTTAAAAAGGATTACAAAGTAGCCACACCTTAAAATGTTGTTTTATGAACTAATCTTGATTAAGCCTTTTGGGTTTTGATACTTTTGAAAAAGTTGGAATGCAACATCACTCTTTATCAATCAGAGCCATTAGAGTGGTGCACGTAAATCAACTCACTTGACACAATTGACTAAAAGAAGAGAGTTCAAAAAAAATTAGCTTACCCCTAATGTCTTTTTTGTAAATTAGCAATGAAAATACATTGAATGTTATCACCATGGACTCCATAAGAAATCTAAGCATGCAAATGCTTACATCTATCAATAAAATCAACAAATTTTCCTTTAACACTTTGTTTACAATGCCCCAAATCAATTAGAGAGTATCTTATGCCAAATATTGTTTTGCAATTATCAAGTCACACCCAAATAGGGCGTACTTGAATTGGTTCGGCAAGGCCAGTTAAAGGAACAAATACAAGGTTTAATCGAAAAGAAGTGCTCTCCCTAGGCCCAATGCCAAGTTTTATCCTTAAAAGAAGAAACTTCAACAATGAAAAAAAACCTTCGCACAAGGGAATAGCTCAATCTTAACAGCAATAATGAACAAGGAGGTCAAGACCATATTTTATAAATCAAGGAGGCCAACGATTTGTGAACTGACACACCAAGCCTCTACACCCGGTCTTCATTTTCAACATCATTGGAGAAGGTTTGGCATAGGTGAGAGATCTAATCACCCTTAAATGAGCAGCTAACCTATACAAAAGTTTGAGTACCTATTGAATAGCAACCAATAGTAGCAAAAACACCATTAAACTCTGCCCCTTGAACCAAGTTGGAAAGAGCAAAAGCGGTGCTCAAAGAAAGCCCTTAGTAGCCATGACAATAGAAGAGATCTCTTTAGAGACTTTAACCAACCTAACCCTTGTGAAGAGAAACCTAAATATTACAAACGAGATATTTATTATTCACAAAAATTCCCTTTGCTATGTGTTGCCCCTTGCTTAAATATTACAAATGAGATATATCTATTATTCACACAGATTCCCTTTGCTTGATGTTGTCCCTTGCTTTCTCACAACACTGATGTGAGGCTATATATACCTTGTTGCTTCATCGGTAAAATCAACATACACCACAATTATTCTTGGGGCATTGAAGGGTTTGTATAAAGATCTAAATCTCGTCCAAGCTTTGCATTTTTAGGGGTTTTGGAAGGCAACTTATTCAGGATCGAGTGGCCCTAGTACTCCAAATAATGGGCTTGCCCTCATTTTCAAATTTTCAATCGACCATCATTTCCATGATATGTAACTCATTGAAACATTAGGACGTGTCCCCAACCTTCCCTTTACCAATCAAAAAGAAGCGAACCACTACCTTGTGACACAAGTCAATATTAGAAACCTGTTTTGAAACTTGTGTTCGTCATCAAAGCTGGTGTTGGTTAAAATTTGAATTTTGTGAGACAATAATAGTAAAAGAAAACAGAAATGCAGGCGCATATCCTTTCAGAGAGTCAGGTTACATCCTAGTTGGGGGCTAAATGAAGGCCAATTGAGAATCATTTTCCATGTTTTACAGCTTCAAGTCGATGTCTTCATCATGAATGACTCATTAAGAGCAGTCAATATTTCATAGTTATTGTGATACAAAATTAGCCAATTTTTGGACATCTGTAAAAAGAAAAAAGACATCTAGCAATTGCATTCTACAACATGCACTTTGAGGTTAAAAGTTAAAAAATTCCAGGTTAAACCAAAACTCCAACTTATTGTTTTACCATATTCTCTTGTTCAAATATGAAAGGTCTTACTCCAAAGAAAGCAAGGATCCATGATGAAATTAAAATGAGAATTTATCATAGATATAAACATTGAGAGGGCAATTAACAAATTTCCATAGTATTTGGAACTTAGATTCAATTTTTCTCAGAATCCAGTCATAATTTGCCTTTCATAGAGAGAAATCACAAAATTAATAAAGGAAACAACACCCCAATTAACAAATTAATTGATGGCTAATTGTGCTAGTTTTGCAGATCTGCATAAGTATAAAGCAATGCAAATACATCTATGGACAAAACTTGGTTATGTTTATAATGCCTTGAGAAGACTTATTCCAGACACAATTTGGGTAATAAAATTGAATTTATTTGCTGTGCAATAAGATTTGCCACTCACAAATGTTTGAACATGCATCCCATCATCCAAACAGAATAGAATGTATGTAGGAGACATCAAATATTAAAAAGCATAACCATGAAAACAAAACAAAGATATCAAGATTTAGCCTGTAAAGCTGAAGCACCAGAAATAATCTCTATCAACTCTGTTGTAATTGCAGCTTGTCGAGACCTGCATAGTAAAAAAAAGTACTTGTAAGAACAAGAGAACAGCCAATAAAAACATATAGAAACTCGTCTTCAGAATTGAAAGAAACCCAAAAGAGGAGATTTGATGGCATACCTATTATAAAACAGAGTTAGTTTATCAAGCATTTCCCCAGCATTTCTGCTGGAGCTATCCATGGCTGACATTCTGGCCCCTTGCTCACTACAGGCATTTTCCAAGCATGCATTGAACAATGTCTGTACATAAACTTGAAAGGGTTTTAGAACATCAAAAAAAACTTTTGGTAAAGTTGTATGCTTTGCTAGATGATTAGAGAGGGTGCCACCCAGAGGTATATCACCAATAGTCACAAATAGATTTTGAACTTGAATCGTACTTAAAATCAAGAAAAACAAATTGATACATCAAGATACATTGATTGAATGCAATCTACTTGCTAATATTGGTGGGGCTTCTAAAGTAATGAATTATAGAGAAAAGGAAAATGCTATTCATATCAAAACATTCCATGATCCTCCTGGACACCACTGTACTATAGAGCCTCAGATATTGAAGATGAATTAAAATTTCTTGGGTTTATTGAAAATGAAATAGAAAACCTCCAGGTCTGACAAGAACCTATGCTTGTAGTGAAATTATAGCAGAAAATACAATTTAAACACCATGGATTTAAAGCTATTAGATAAGTTGTGATGAAAGTTGAATTTACAAGATTTGAGTTGCCTCAAAATAGAATAGCATACGGAATGTGAACCTGTTTTAACAAATTAATGGTGAAAAATGTAATTCAACCTCTCATGCGCAAAAGCGAAGTATGAAGTTTTGAGAAATTCAAGATAGACCAAAACTTAGGGTTGTGCATGGAAATAATGTGCAACAAGCTCAGTATCAGACTATTCATTGCACGTAACTGTCTAGAATTTGCTTTTCTAGAATTATAGGATTTGTTTAGTGCATGTACTGGGACCCTAACCATTCCAGAATCCACGCGCTGTTCCTCAAATCTACCTCGACTCCTTTTACTTTACAAAGTGCTGTTTGAATCTCCTTGCACTCGTCAGTCTCAGAATCAGTGAGACACAACATGTTCTGTACAACTATAAGTGGTTGATCCCTTCCGGAGACTAATCTCATCCTGATAATAAAGTGGACAAATGTATATGCAAACCTATTGATGTTAGGCACAGGTTAGCTAGAAACGTGCAATTGAAGCAAATAGAAAGCATGTGACAAAGGTGGCCCACATAGTCATCACCAGCATATGTAACAACTCCACCCAACCTCTCAACACAGTCATTTGGATTTGCTGCATGTGCAAAAATGCATTAGGATGTTCAACATCTCCCAAATCCATTGAATTATGTATTTAAGTACAAGCAGAGCCAAATTTGATGACTAAAGGCCTTCCTTCCGCCCAAACATGCTAGCTATGGGTTCCTACAAAATTGGGACTGTCAAAATTGTCATATTTAAAGATGGTAGGAACAAATGATATGATAGATGTTTTGGGTCTCGTATGCAACCAAAATACATCACCGACCACCAAATCATCCACCTTCTCCTGATTTCTCTAGAACCCCACCATCCCAATCAACTTGTGTGACACAATCATCTGTTGCAAAGGGCGTCGACACCTCAAACAAAATGAAAAGCATTCTTCATTGTTCTAGTGCATTTGGAAACTGTGTATATAGACAATTGTTGGAAATTGTTAAATTTTGTCATATTGATGTGAAACGAAATTACATGGGAAACAGTTATGGTTGAAGTTAGCTATAAAATTGCTTCTATACTAAGTTATATCAAGCAAAAGACTAAACACATAATGGTAATAATTAAAAAAGAAAGAATTGCATATTTGGAAGCATTATTTCAATTGCTATGATGGATATGTCAACATGTTTACAAGATTCCAAGGTTGAACATTGTTTAATTATGATGATCTATCTTATGATTTCACCTGTTTTAAGGAGCGTTTTAAGGTACAGAGGTCGCAGTTTAAAGACAATAACTCTTCAAGCTTGGAGAATATCAAGACAACATTGGTGGAGTTAGTGTTTCCCACCATGGTGTACGATTTGAAGAATAATGCATTGAAGAGTTTGGGTTCTAATTTGATATTCCCTGGTTATGAGTTTAACTGTCCCAATTTCTATTTGGGGTATGATGAAAACAAGTATTGATGACTAGATGTTTTTGATAGGAGTTGTCAGTGCTATCTATCTTCAGTTATGATGGGCCAAACACCATTGGTAAATTCACCTTAGATTTGAAATTTGTAGGCGAATTGATTAGATTGGATTGATTAAGATTGCAAGAAGCATAAATGGTAACTAAGCACATGAAAGATCAAATCTAAAACATCAAGCTAAGAGCTATGGAAGAAATAAATATCTTAAGAGCGGAAAGTAGATAGATTGAGAAGAATGCTGACTTTCTACCACCTATAGGTCCTGAAATAGAAAAAGCTCCATAAAGCCCACGAAAAACTTGAAAATCTGAATTGGGTCAGTCTCTGATTTTGCCTAGGCACACAGGTCGACTTCCTATACATATACTTGTATAGGTTGACTTTTTGGGTATAGGTCAACGTGTATCTGGCTCCGAAAACTTTGCAGATCTAAAAACTTCTCTGAAAAGGGTAACCAAATATGTATCTAAAACTCCAATCCTCAACCTTGCTTGTTGAGGATGCTTGAATGTTGAATTGTTTGAATGTAGGATATCTCCAAATATATAATAATTCTACAAAGCCATCTCATAGATCCATCGACAAAACAAGCTCAATAGAAGGACGAATGCTCGAAAGAAGATGCAATGGTGATGAGTGTAGATCTCCTCCCTGATAACCAACTCCACCATAAAAAATGAAAGAAGCTAAATCATGAAGAGGAAATACAACATTAAAGAAGGGCCTACAAGGAGTCCTTGCTTGAACTCATTAAATGCCAAAATTTTCAAAGCCTTGCTTGAGAGCAAAAGTGAATGCTTGCATATTATGTAGATTGCTAGAGGATGTTAGCATGACTTGAAGATGAGGTGTGAAAATGAAAAGAGAGAGCTTCGTTTATACAGACCTCAAAGTGGTCAAAGCCTTCAACTTTAAAATGAGGTGAGACACATCTTAAAGTAGTGAAACAAAATGATTGGTCATATTAAGATTTCTTGGGTGAATAAATTAAATTATTAGTTAAATATCAATAAAAGAATATTAATTTAAATTAATAAAGGTTTACGTCAATTTAGACAATAGAGACACAATACTAATTTCAATGTTAAAATAAAAAAGATTTAGGGGGGAGATAAAATATTAATTAATCTAGGACCCAATTAATTAATTTAAACTATTATGAAAAGAGGACACATAATATTTAAGAGAAATAAAGGTCAAACCCATTTTATATAAATAAATTAATAAAAGGTCTGAAACGAGATCAAAATTATTATTTAATTGGAGAAAATAGAGTACTGTTAGAAATAAGTACTAACCTTGAGTTTTGAACCAATTGAGTCAATATGTAATTTTAATGTAAAATAATAAAGGAAGACCCATATTATTATTTTTAATTAATAAAGGATGATGCATAATATTAATAAGACCCAATTAGACAGAAAATTGAAGAATTTACACATGAATGCATCTGTGTTCTAAGAGATCACTTAAGAAGAGCTATAGCGTCTTTAGAGCCCTCGAGTCAATGGGTGCTTTAATTTTAAGATGGTCCAATTAAAAGATTTGAACTCGACAAGCTGGATTCAGGCTCAAACTCAAATTCTCGTGAAATTGAAAAACCCAAGAAATGCAAAGATTCTTAAGGATACAAAACTTTTTCATGCTTCATTAAGTCAAATAACGTCAAAGACACAATAATTGAGATAAATAAAAGCTAGTTTTCACACATACACAAGTTCACAGAGATCACATAATTATAAATGGGAATTTCTAAAGGAACTGAGTTAACTGTTAAAATTTTGAAAATGGCAGTTTTGCCCCTGGGGGACCCCTCCTCTCCCCCCTCGTCAGGTGACCCCCTCCAAAATCTACAACTGACGGTCTAGTTGTTGAGATTGCCAAGGGTTTTGCAGTGAGGACTTTGGATTCCATGTCAAAATCTCCCCCCAAAGCTAACTGGAAAGAAGTGTTTGTAGGGGGCCCCCGAGAGTGGTTTGGTTTCTTTCTTGGCTGATTTTACTCATGAAAGAGCTGAAATTACCCTCCCAAACACTGTTGTTGGAAAGACAAATTGAAATTTTGAATCTAGCTATCGTGGGTAGATTTTTATATTTACGACCCTTTCTTGATATGGTAAGAAAGTGGGTGGAAACTCAAAGGCTACCTCAGAAAATCTCTCTTTCATCCTCTCAAGATCTTTGCTATATGGTAACCACTTCCTTACTCTTGCTCAATGTAAGCCAAGTTTTGATCCTTTTGTTGAGCTCAATAGAATGGCATTGGTCTAGGTTTGTTACTTGGCCTTCCTCTAGAATTATGGGACAACCGGGTCTTTAGGGGGATTGGGGACTCTTTCGAGCACTACATCTCGGCCAATATGGTAACACTGACGAAGTCACACCTGGTTTTTGCTAGGTTATGTGTCAATGTTACGATCTACAAAACCCTGCCCAACTTTGTAGGCCTCAAATCCAAACTCTCTTCTATCAAACTTCTAACTCAAAAGCACACAGGGGCAAATTACATGGCACTAGAACATAAGGAGCCCAAGTTGAAAACCAAGGCTACTGTGGATGTGACTGCGGTGGGAGCTTGTTGCAAAAACCCTCAATGGGATGCAACCCATTATAAACCCCCTTGTTTTGATAGGTGATATCTTGGATTATCTTGGGCTCAATGATGGTGAAATACCACCTTGTTCTTCCACCATGACTATTGGCTTGGAGTGTCCTAACATTTACTAAATGATTTGATTAAATAATTACTAATTAATCATTAATTACTAAAGGATAAATAATCAATCAATGTATATACTTACTATTAATCAACTAGATACAAGTTTCACTTAATCAACCAAACTATACATTAACTATTAATCAAACTATATATATTAATTGAACTATATACTAACTTCTAAATATAATACTGCTAACGGCGCACCCTATCCTATGACATGATTGATCAAGGACATGAGCTATAAAGGAAAACCTACAGACCGAAAGGAAGAGGAGAGTCATAAGGAGCAAAAGAGAAATTAAGATCATCATCAAGAATATTTGCTTTAAGAGCCTTACTTTATCCAATCTAATCATCAGATAACTAATGAATTCTAGATCACAACTTCTTTCAAGCTACTATCATAAGATTAAGTTTACGCAATATTTTGATAGCATGTGTCAAGTACCAGCCTTCTTTTTCTGCAAGAACATCCTAAAAAAAAAAGATTAAGGCAAATAATTCTCTTAGTATGTATAGAATTGCAAATAGAAGAGAGACTACAATAAGTAGATGAATGTAAAAGAGAAGAATACTTATCTACACATCCTTAATATAAGCTACTTTAATGAAAGCCCGTATTCATCAAATCAAATGATGATTCAGATTTGGAACTTCAATGATGCCCTTCCTTGACATCTCCCCCTTTTAAAGATGGTTTAAGTTGGAATGAAACATTGATTATTATTATTCCCCTTACAATGTATAATTTCCACTCATTTCATTTATGGAGTCAGAAAATTTCTACCAACTTGATTTAGGAGTAAGCTTGTAATCTATTTGTGATCTCAATGTATATGCACCCTAGTGACAAAATGTTGTTCAACTAAATTGCATATTTCCTATCTCAGCTACCACTGTGATGACCCCTCTCCTTAGTAAGGTTTCTCTCAATAGGTGGGCCCACGATGCCTAGCATCTATTGTATTAATTAAAATAAAGTTTTTGCACTCATGTTTAAGGTGGTAGTTAATATGAATATCTTTATTTTGATAGTAGATGTACATTCTTATTCATTGAAATCCCATTTCACACTTCCTGCCTTATCACTAAAATTATGCTATCAATTACTCCCTCTCAATCAATAAGGCCGAGATCACTAAAGGTTAACTGAATAACATCCTTAGTGGAGGTACCTCGTGTTGAATTTCGAGATTGCTACAAATGTAATAGCACTACCATTTAATTTTGGTATATTCATGAATCACAATACTCTTAACTACTATATTTTGTTGATCACTTGAGAGTCCATCTCAACGTGGTTTACTCCCTCTAAATCGTAATCTCCCTCTTCTTGCAATATTATACTCAGAAGAAAAGACTAAAGACACATAGCTCTTTATTGAAAAATAAATTAAAATAAAATAAAAACTAAGAAATAGACTATAGTAATACTTGATGAATAGATATGCATAATTCTATAAGATCAGTTCAATAATATAGATAGTTAAAACATATAATCATATTTTTCAACTTATATTATATATATATAATCTCTATTTTCCAACATATTATCTTTCTTATAAATACCACATAAAAATCTAAAGTGACCAATCTCACTTATATTCATAAGAAATTGTTTGAAAACTATATTTACTTTATATAGACATATAGTCACCATATATTCAAATACCCGCCATAAATTTAGTAATGTATGTAACATAACATATTTCATAATAATATAAGAAAAACTTATTAATAAATCACCCACACAAATAATATGAAAACATTATAATAAGTCATTGATACTTACCTCAAATTGATCGATGCATTAAATTTCTTAACATGATCTCTTTAATACTGCGATGCTACCTAGATGATATCCTTCAATGTTTGTTATCCCAGTTCCTTATTCTCTCCAACCACGTAGAAGTGTAACCAATTTTTACGCTTATTTGTTTGTTCTCCAACTCCTTACCTCTTATTGGGTGTGTGGGGACCCAATGCCTTGAAAACTAGCGAGGGCCCACCTTCAATATATTGTTGTGACTGCTCTTATGCAAGCTCTTTTTGAACCCACTGTGTTTACTTTGACAAGGTATTATGCATGACCTATGTAATTCCATGCCCACCGTTAATCCCGACATTAATATCCACCACACACTGATAATTATTTATGGTGTAAGTAGAGAAAGGGAGAAAATCAAAATAATGGTCTTAAACTATTATTGCACTCTAATGTCACCTCCCTTGCACGTCATCAATTTGTCCTCACTTCGTGGTGCTTATGCAATCTTTCTTATGTTCTCCTATGTGGAGGTGCCTTATTTAATACTAATTAATAGTTGCTCTTCCAATGTAAATTCTATCATCACGCTCTCTATTTTGGTTCCTCCTTATACCACGTTTGATTCCTTATGAATACATGTCCCTTGGTATTGATTTTCTTTTCCCAGCATGAACCTCACAATCTTAATTTCCATCAGTAAATTAATTCCGCCTAGATAGAGGAGGCTCGAGTATAATACAAATTCCCAACAGAATCAAATCGATGATTGGAAATGATTTATGTCATATATCATTTGCACTCTTATTTATGAACTTTTAGGGACAATATGATAAAATCTGATCCAGGGGTGTTAGTAGGTATTATTTGTTACAATCATTGTGAGAATTATATCTGGGTTCTCAAGCGATATTTGTTCATATTGAGTGTTAAAATAAGGTAAGATATTTACAGTTCAGATTTTCATTAATAAATATTGTTATATGTATTTCATCTTGTACAAACGAACTCTTGATCCAGTGTTGACGGTAAGAATGTGAGGGCATCTGCATAAACCCAATTGTACCTCATCTCTAGATCATAGGTCTTTATTTTACGTCACATTTGTATTTTCGGTGGTTGTTCACATTGATTTCCTTTGGCGATGATTGCAATGTTCGGATAGGATTGAAATTTGCTCGTCACCACAAGTCCTTGCTTACCATAATGGACATTTGTTACTTAGTATGTAGACAATCATATGGCCCATCTAAATGCCATGATGCCAACATTTAACTATGATGATTTTTCCACTAGTTATTTCTCATTTGACATGAATTCTATTCTTCACCAAATATGTTCCCTTCTTTTTAGTTCTTGATGTAAGCATAAAGATTTATACTCGGAATAAGGGCCTCTTCACAATCTTTGATTACATGTTCAAGAAAGGGATTACTTACATTTGCAGTTGGCTCCGATACCATGTTAGAAAACATGGATCGACTTCTGTAAATGTAATTACACTGCCATAGTTATTGGTATGTTCCAAATGCAAATCCCAATCTCTTATAAATATAAGAGAAGACATGAGACATGTCTCTATGATTAATCATTATTAGTTAATATATATTAACAATATAAATCACAATATAACATATGTATTATATATAATATAATATATTTATAATATTATATATATGTAGTATAATTATAATATTATATATACATGATATATTATATCAACATTGTACCTTACAATTAAATCACTCTAACTATAGCTATAATCTTAACATCATAAACATGCTACAAAGGACCTGAATTCCTTTGTTCAATCACCCTAATAGAATCCTGTGGTCCCACACTTGTAATGGGGAGTTTTTGGTCAAATTGGCTTATTCCACACTACTCGAGAAAGTTGTTGACCTGACTTGCTGGAAAGAGTGTAGAATTCCTAGCTTATTCGAAACGTGAACTTCTTTTGGTAGGTTGTGCTTCATGGGAAAAACCTAATCTTGGATAACTTTTCCAAACGGGGATTCTGCATGGCTAATAGATGTAGCCTCTGCAAGAAGGATGAAGGAAGAGTCAACCATCTCTTCCCGCATTGCAAGTTCACCTCAGCTATCTAGAAGTTGGTCCTCCCCAAACTCAACCTCTCTTGGTTGACTAGCTGGGATATCCAACAATTTGCCACTAGCTGGCAGTCTCCCCTCCCACCACCTATTGATGCATCTTCTTTGGCAGAAAATTCTCCATCCTCCCCCCCACCCCAATTTCTGTTGAAGTATCTAGGAGCGCGACAATAGAAGTTTTAGAGACAATGAGTCATCCCTAGTTGAGTTCTTCAACTAGGGCTCTAAATTGTTGTTGGAGAACCACTTGGTTACACATTGGAAGAGCCCAACCACCCTCCTTGAGTTGTTGACCTCCGCTTTGCCAAAAGCCGGAGTATTCACAAATGTTTGCACATATATGATAACACCAAGCTACTGATTACAAAGGCAGCCAAATAGCTCCCCCCCCCCCAAACCTAACTAGGACGAGCTTAACTTTGACAGGGCTGCCAGAGACTTGGCTGAGGTAAGTAGGGCCATTATTCGCAATGATAAAGGATGTTTAAAAGTTTCTTTTGTCGGTCCTCTTCCAATGACATTGTTAACCAAATTGAAGATATGGCCCTTTTGTGGGGTCTGAAATTTGCCATTGCCACTGGAAGCAAAAAACTTGAAATTGAGGGAAACTCAAGAACCATTATTGAGGCTGTCAAAGGTAATTCCAAGGATGGTTAGAAAGTCAATACTATTTTAAGTGACATCCTTAGTCTCCTCGACAGCCTGAAGGAGGCCAAGATAAGTCATATCTACAGGGAAGGAAATTTTGTGGCAAATTCCATGGTTGATTTTGGTCTACTGTCAAACAGCCTACGATGTTGGAGGGTTGTTAATCAGCTCCATTAGTCTACTCAAGGCCTAATTAGGCAAGAAGAGAGTGCTGCCAAAGGGACTATCAATGATGGTTAAAACACCCAACGTTTTAGCAGCCCTTGGCGTGGCATGGCTGAGCCCACCACCATGCCCCCTCACCCCTTCTTTTCACCTGGTTTTAGCCAATAGTTTGGGTTGTTTTGCTCACCATTTCAATTGCTTTAGTGATTTTGGGTTGTTCATAACTGTGTATCTCACTGATTTGAATATGGGTGGTGATAGGCACAAATTTGAGCCTAATAAAATCATTGAGGAGTTCAAGACTGACCCCATGGTGATGTATTTCTAAAAGTAAAGAGGGATTCTCTCCTTCATGGAGAATGTCTAGTTTTGATGAGTCCATCCTGCTAATTTGTGGTGACCTCGAATGATAGAAAAGTCATGGTGAAGGCATTACCTTTGACATAAATGAAGACGCCATTGGTAAAGCCACTAAGCTCCCCACCACTGGTCATAAGTGGAAGAGGACCAGCACAACTCTTGACCAGGTGGGGTTGGACTAATTGTTCAGTGACCCTGATGAGAAGCTCATCTACAAGCAAGGAGGGCCAGTGTGGAAGACCTTTTGGAGTTCTAGCCTAAAATGTGCAAGATCATCATCAAGTACATCACATTGGAGGGTTGGTATGGTGTCTTTTACTATTAAGATATCTCATTCTTGAATCATCTTAGGCACAAGGATTTAGTTTCTATTCGATTTTTCTTACTCTAGTCTATAAAGTTTCTGTATAAGAAGTGTAACCAATAATATAATAATTATTCTTGAAATGTTCTTTTCTCTGCAATAAATCGTACAAGGCAGTAATGTAGAGGAGCAGATTTAATTGTTTCTTGTGTGTCATCTAATCTCATCCTTACCTCATCTTTATATTGCACTCAAGAGGCATGTCCTTGAAAAGGACATGTCTCCTCCCAAGTCGGCCCAATATAATTAGTGAATATCTTTGCCAATCTTTGCCAAGATCGGTGTCTTCAAGGAAATATATTAGTTAGTAAAGATACTAACTAAAACTATGCATAAGAACATTATAATATCTTCCCAAGATAGACACCGATTAGGTTAGATTAAATAAGAGGACAATCCATTTAAAAGAACTTCATGCTTTATTAGAACTGTACGATCTGTACAATCAGAGCAGTATGAGATCAAAGTTACAGAATTAACACTGCCTCTTAACTTGATAATCATACTGAGAGATAATATATCTAGCATCATCAATTAAGATGAATAAGCATAGATTCATAATCTATATATATCTGAATCTTCTAAGCATATGGTATCATTGAACACACATGATACTATGGCATATTACACCTTGTGATATGACTTGTGATAACAGAATTGCATGGAATGCAATATACAGGATAAAATCTGGAGAATGATTAAATTCTTCCTTTATCCAAGTTGTGACTCATAGGTGCTGGAAAACCTATATCACAATATGATCTTGAGTTAAGATCTTCACAGGATAAACTCCGAAGAATGATTAAATTCTTCCTTTATCCAAGTTGTGACTCATAGACATAGAAATGTCTACATCAGAATATGATCTTGAACTCATCCAGATCAGACAGTAGTTCTCTACTGTTCAGCACATTATCTAAGAGATCGTCATCTCTCATAATGTCTTTTATACAAGTGTTCATTATCTCAGAGATTGTCACCTCTTAGATAATGAATACAAATGGTGAAGCCCATAACAATGAATAGCCTGGCAATAATAATTTTAAAAATTATTTCATTAAGAATTAAAGATTACAAATGTATTATAATTCAATCATACCAAGTATTTTCCTAAAGTGATCTATCTTCACTCAAGAGAGAGGTTTGGTAAGAATATCTACTATCTGATCTACAATGCAAATGTATTCTAATTTTACAATATTCGTATCTACCATATCTCTTACATGATGGTAAGAAATTTCAATATGCTTGGACCTGTCGTGAAAACTGGATTCATAGAAAGATTAATGGAACTCTAATTATCACAATGAATAATAGTAGGATTCATGGGTTGACCAAATAATCCCACAAGTAACTTTCTAAGCCAAACTGCCTCCTAAGAGGCCATTGCTACGGCACTGTATTCAACTTTTGTGGAACTCTATGCTACTGATGCTTGCTTTCTTCATATCCAAGATATAATTATTGAGCCCAAAGTAACAAGACTCGAACTCTGCAAGGGTAACTTGACTCGTGACCTAACTCAGACTCGCCTGTTACTCGACAGTGACTCAACAAAGTGATAAAACCCTTGAAATTCAGAGATTTTTTTGATTTTAAATTAATTCCATGCACCCATTCTTGAATAAAGATTAAAGACACAATAACTTCATAAAATATAAGGTAATTTGATCACATACGTAACATATATCGATTATGCAACTACAAAGGCAAAAAAATTAAAAATCAGCCGAGTCAGATGAGTCAGCCAAGTCACCCAGGCGAGTCAGCCGAGTCAATCGAGTTGACCTGCCGAGCCAGGGTCATGGGTCATTTTGACCCGACTGAGGTAACTTGACTTGTTGACTCCGACGACTCGTCTGACTCGCAGCGAGTCTCGTTACTATAACTAAGCCTAACCTGAAATAGCATACTGAAAGGCTTTTCCTATCAGTAACACTTCTAGCTCAATTTGAGTCTGTGTACCCATGTAAGTCCAAGTAAGCTCTCTTGTAGTTGAGCCCAAGGTCAAGAGTGTCTTGTAAGTATCTCATAATGTGTTTGACTACAACTAGGTGGATCTCCTTTGGCTCACACATAAACTGACTTAAGGCATTAACGACATAGCAAATATCAGGTCTTGTATTTACCAGGTACATAAGAGGCCCAATCATCTATCTGTAAAGAGTAAAATCTATGGAGGGTGATTCTGCAGCTACTTCCTTAAGTTTGTGTAGGTTAGAATCCATTGGAGAAGACATAGGTCTGCAATTCCACATTCCAAATCTATTCAAGACGTCTAATGAATACTTTCGTTGATTAAATATGATGCTGTCAGAGTTTTGCCATACTTCCAGTCCTAGGAAGTAATGAAGGAGTCTAAATATTTCATTTCAAATTCTCTTATTAGGTCTTTCTTGCATTTATCATTCCCTTGGAACCTAATTAAGCCCATAGAGAGCTTCCTTGAGCCTGCAAACAAAAACTTTAGGGTTATGAGTTTCAAATCCTTCAGGTTAAAGCCCTGTGTGGCTTACTATGCTTTCTAGACTTAATATTTTCTATAAGTATTCTATTATGGTTTATGCTTATCTGGACTTTTGTTTTCATGATAAATGGTGATGCTTTGTTTTCTTTCTGTTCTACTTTCTAGCTGCTCTATACTTTTAATATGTTGTTAATGCCTATCTAGTGTGTTGTCATTGTACCATGGGCCAACACCCTCTTGCTGCTACTAATTAGATAAAACACATTAGAAAGTGAAAAGATCAAAAGTGAGGAAGATGCTATTGCAGATCTTAAGGAAGAACTACCCAACTGATAAAATCAAAAAACTCAAGAAGAGGAAGTTAAAGCAGGAAGATGAAATTTGAGATGGGGAAAAGTCCAAGAAGACAAGTATGGATTTGACGACTCAAGCTGAAGAAGCCAAATGCATTGAAGATGTTTTGAAAATTCAGGTAAAAGTGAAAATCTTGCAATGTGAGAAGCTTTACTTAGAAATTGTTTCCCTAAGAAAGGATGTAGAAAAGACTATAAAGAGCAGTAGCCAGACAGTAGAAATTTGCTACTTGCAAATATTAATTTCCTTATTACTAACACAATGATAGAAATGATCTAGGATTGCAATGATTATTCTTATATCCAAATGTCCTGAACAATAATATCATATATAAGATAAAATAACCTTACTCAAATTTTTCCGATCTAGATGGCTTTGATATGGATGCCTAAAGAAATGTATAATATCGGTCAAGAATGAGTTGTTACATCTGGCATCTTCTTAGCAATTCTGATCTCAAGTAGATATCTTGTCTAAATAAGAAACAATATAGGAATCAGTGTTATCGATCAAGTGTAAGGAATAGCGTTGTTTCTGATATTATTTTCAGAATGTGCAAGGAGATTTTATTGTGCTGAGAGCATCTGTCATCCCTGATATATTTAGTAAAATATATGCAAGCTTATTGCTGCTGACCGATCTGAAATTATCACTTGTCTGATATTAAACTCATAATGGCAATAAAACACAAAAAATAATTAAAAACAAAAAAAAAAATGTTAACATTCCATTTTTTGCATTGGCTGGCAAAGCCCAAAAGACTCCGCAAGGCTGAATTGGCTCAGGACTAGCAGAGTCCTGTAACTATAGTCCAAACACCATAAATTACAAAATGGAAATAAACTGGGTCATATCTGCAATTTAACAGTACTTGCAGTTTCTACATTAGTGAGAAGGAGATAAGATAAAAATATTGATGTCCAACAAGAGACCAACAAGGGTTTAAGGGACTGGCATATACTACAGTACAAGAAAGAACGAAACAGCTGGCACACCAAATGGTGTCCAGGAAAGCAGTTAACAAGAAACCAACAAAAGGGAACAAAAGACAAGAAGGACTGCGGATCCTTGCTCAGTAAAAAGAAGTCCAAAGCGAGATAATTAAGAGTATGAAAGGGAGATAATATGAAAAAAGGAAGCAATTGCGAAGTTCAACTTAATATGTATTGAATCAAATAGCTCAAAATACAGTAACAAAAAATGCATTTGGTGCCTTCTTTAGCTGATTTGTAAAACAGCAAATGGAGTGTTAAATATTTTTCCCATTCATTAATAAAGAACAGATAGTGCTAAAGAAGACAAACTATTGACAGCATCATGAGTAGGCAAATCTATATAATATCCATATACTCTCCTGATTTGTACAAGCAACTATGCCCTTTGATTCCTTCATACAAAATCAAAAAATTACACAATAAACAGAACCACAAGTTATCACACATTTCAAACACTTGATGCATGTGGAATGTAAAGACTTCTGCTGTAAGTAATTATCAAAATGAAACTGCAAAAAGAGCTTATAGAAGCACTACTTTTTTGACATCAAAGAAAACAATTAAGGAAGAAGACAAAAAATGTATATTTAGAATTTTAGCCAGAGATACTGAATGCACAAAAAACACATTCAGTTTAAAGCTATGTTACCCAGAAATGCGTTTCCACCTCTAAGACTCAAGTTTCGGAAACAGGGATGGTTTCGGGGACGGGGGGACGGCAAGAAACGTTTCCAAGCCGTCCCCACCTAGATAGGAAAATCGGAAACGCATCCCCAAAACACAGGAAACGGTCAACGAGTTTCGAAAACTTGTTGACTGTCCCGGGGACTGCATTTTCACTTCCTAGAGGTTTCCGGGACTAATAAAAAAGTTTCCAATTTTTACCACAAAAATTAAATAAGCTACCTATAGACCCCGTAACTTCAAATATATTAAAAAATAAAACTTTTAATGTTTTTTATATAGACTTAGGTTTGTTAATATAATAATAACTCAATGTTTTCATTTCTTATCTTAATGTTTTATTATATATAATCTCAACTAAAAGAGGGGTAAAAATTTTATTGAATATCAAAAAGAGCTGAACAACACAAAAAACAAAGAGAACTACATAGCTTTATCCTGGTCCACAAGTTGAACCAGCATCTAAGATAAATCAAGGGGAAGCATCCTATGATCAAGAATATTCCAAGCCGGCCCTTGCTCCGAGGCCCATTTAGTCAGACAATCAGCCACACCGTTCCACTCACGAGGGATATGCATAAAAGACACAGAATCCAGAGAATTGCATAACTGAATGATCTGTTGAATAACCAGACCCAAATGCCAATCCACATGCACAAAGTTCCTATTATGTGTCCATTATAACCTTGCGTCCATTATTATATATAATCATGATTTTGCGTCCATTAATAATAATAATAACTGTATACTTCTGCTGTTACATGATCCATTATCCTCACAGATATCATACAAATCTCTTTATCTTTTATAGTTTATTTATATTACAAATCTAGTTTAATTGTTTAAGTCTTAACTTTTCAATGTTTTCATTTTGTTGAAAGTTGATGTTTTTCATTGTCTCATTTGATTCATTTCATGACTTACTAATGGTATTGTAAGTACTTAGATGATGATTGAAAGTCATTATTTGAATTTTCTTAGAGAATTGAAAATGATGCTATTTAGAATTTTGATTTTCTATGACGACTCAATTAGATGCTGATTGCTATGCCCTATGATCATTGATGAATGTAGAATTGATGAATATTTTTGAAACTTCAGATATATATATAGCCGTCCCCTGCCATCCCCTATTCCTGCAAAAAAAAAACCGTCCCGGAAACCTGTTTCCCCGTCCCCCCGTGCCGTCATCCCGAAAACTTGGGGTAACATAGGCTTAAAGGAAAGCTACCATAACATATATTTTCATCAGTGAACTCTCAAAATGGGGAAACCAATTGGCTATCAAACATAAGAGTTTTACAAAGTGTAATGCACCCAACTCTGACATCACTTGATTTACCGTTAAATCCCTAGCTAAGGTTTTGATTTCTCTTGGAAATGGCAATTTACTTAATCTCTGAAAATTGCAAATGGGGAACTCCTACATTTTCAATTTCTCTAGCTTTATTTGGCTTTGTTTTATTAGCGGTTCAATTGTCAATCTTTTAAGTTCCACATGACCAAATTGAGTTTCAAGAGTTGTTTCTTACCTCTTAGGGTTTAGTTTAAAGAAGTTTTCTAAGTAGGATAATCAAATTTGTGCCCATGAGCTCATAAGAGCAGAGATCATTTCAAGGCATCAAAATCCCTCAAAGGCTCTTCTTTGCTCATATGAAGTGTCATTTCAAGGTAGATAAAAAAATATTTCAACTTGTAACGGAGCAAATGTTACACCCCTGTGTAAGATACCATTTATAAATCTTGTCTGCATTGGCCCTAAGACAGAAATCTCACCACCCTCCATTAACCTTTCTCACACTGCTAACTTACCATCCAAGTTGGATCCACCCAAGGGAATTCTAACAGATTCTAGACATGTCCACATTCGTGCGCGCGCTCCCGTCCACAAATTTACAGACATGTAGAGAATTGTTTCAGCGTTACAAACCTATACCGTGCATTGGTAACACCCAAAATGATGGATTCCTAAGCAAAATCCATCTGGGTATTCAAATTCCTCATTTGCATGCATCTTTTCCTCTCTTGCACACTCTAGACAATCTCATTCTTGCTTCTTGGTTATTTGTTCAAACTCTATTGCACTACACACAACTATACATCTCCCTTTATGAACTACATCACTTTGTTGCAGGTTTTTCCACCATTGCTAGTGATTCAAGCTCTCATATCCAGCATTACAACATGTAGTCGAGCATTCTTCTCACACTTGGGAAGTCCTCTCACTCCAATATTCTCTGTCTTAAACACCCTTATCTTCTTCATCTCATTTCTACTTTACATTATTGTTATTATCTTTCTATTATTGGTTATCTATGTGTCTATTGGCTGTCCGTGGAGTTGGAAACCCCAAAATTGAGGTTTGAATAAGGCAAACCTCTTAAATGGCCAACATTTTTCCCTTCTCACCTCTGTGCAAGTTTCGTGGATTCAAAGGACTTTGTTAGACCACATTATCAACCACCAAACTGGACTCTTTCTTTCTATCTCTCTATCTCTCTCTTTTATTTCATTTCATCATAAAACATGTAAGTCATTAAATCTAGTTATTTACCTTATTCGTATTTGCATAGTTAGCAAGTTTGTCTTTTTAGTTCATTTTGTGTTCTTTGTGCTTATTATGTCTAAGATGGCAGCGAGTCATGTTGGTGTCCATTAGTAGCACTTTGCATTCACCTGAATGATATGGAACTCTCTACATGCACCACCCTTTATTCTATCCTTCCCCTAAAGTCACATATAGAATTTGCCTAATAAACGTTCAGGTCAGGCATAGGCTCTCTTCCAACTCTCTAAAAAAGAGCCCCCTTTGCCTATTATTATAGGGTCACCTAACGCAGTTCTATGGGAAGCCCTCTATCCATACAAGCTAGTGTTGAAAGAAGTGATATTACCTTTTAGCATGTGTTCCTAGATTAGCTATAGAACATGAAATGCCAATAAGTGTAGCTCCAATGCATGTTAGAGAACCTACAATATATTTTGTCAATTGGGTCCTTCATTATTTCGCCTGTTGTACATTCCTATCCTAGCTTATTTTCCAGCAAGCACCCCAACTTCCTAAATATACCCTTGTAGGAGTAATGTTTTGACAAATGACCTAGCAGGCAAATTCATACAATGTTCTGGAAGACAAGTGCTTGGATTCCTACAAAGATAGGGGCATTATAGGCCAAAATCAGGCCGCAAATCTGTCCACGAGAGTTAGCGTTGACTTCATGACGTGTTTGTGGTTTCTATCTCTTTCTATTCTCGTAATCAAAATACATTAACTGGTAGTTTCTATCTCTTTCTATTCTCATAATCAAAATATATTAATTTCATTACCTGGTCACTTGATTAACATTAAATTGTATAATTCACACTTTAGAACATACACCTCCTTTAACACATACTCAAATCTCTCACGTCAAACCAAGTAGTTGTCTATAGCACGGGTTCAATCTACATTGCACACCTAGCTGGCATAGTAAGGTGTTTTGAAAGGAATCATGCATCCCTTAAGGTCCTAGTTGACCTTCGAGGATGGTAATTTCTTTCCCACATTTTGATGAACTCAATGTGAAATCAAAACCAAACTAAACGATTCGAGGAATTGTAATAGTTACATTGCGATCATGGTGACCATCTCACCTATCTCCCCCAAAACCTAGAGGGTGTCTGAGACTACCATATCTTTCACCCCTTTGGACAAACCCTAAAGTAGAGAGCCTTCTATATTATACATTTGAGCTTCCATCAATAGTATCATTCATCAAAGGTGTCTTGGTGGACCCTTTAAGTCACGTTGACATAATTATGAAGAAGGCCCTCTTCGTCAATGGCATAAATCATGAAAAATATGATGTTTGTGATGTCGTCATCTATATGCACAATGGAATGTCCCTACCTCCCTTGGGATCCACCACCTTGACTATTCAGGTGGGGCAAGGTTGTTTTCACCACTTTCTTTGTGATCCCTAAATTGAACCTCTTTAGGATCAAGCTAGGTATCCCTTGCTGACCTCCATGGGAATTGTGCCATTGATGGTCCACAAGTGCTTAAGGTTCCTACATGAAGGGATTATCCATACCATCAAAGATATTGGTGTCCCGTGAGGGCTTCTCAATTGATCAGCTTTGACCCAAAGCAATGGAACCCCTATCTTCTTCATCGGCGGCTCAAAGAAAGCATGTGCCCCATAGGAAGCATCCTAGACCATTGAAGATTACACAACCTCTAATGGTGTCTTCAGTTCCCACGTCCACCTCACATGTGCTCAAAGGAAAGGCAAATGTGTTGCCTAAAACCAAGGTAAGCCTGCCTCACACCAAGCGGATCCGAGTCTTTATAGCTCTATTGCATGAACCACCCCTTATCACCTCTTTTACTAGATGTCCCTCAATTCTCCAAGGTTGTGAATATGTTGCACATGCAAATTATCTCGAGCACAATCATGCATGTTACATCCATCTCCAATTTGCCTTCCAATCACCATCGCCATGCTAGCATCTCAAATGTCTTGAAGCCTTCTACAATGGACCAGAGGACTACAACTCCATCCTACAAGAGCAAGCTTGAGTAGAGTCCAATCCTCGAGTTCAGGCGCAATCTACACCTATGGGCCTACTTTTAGCTTTGGTTATCACAATGGAGCTAGTTTTGACTTCTCTTGAGTTCATCTTGGGCCCTTTCACAAAGGCCAATAGAGATGCTTCTTCATCGATTATTCCACGAGGATCTCCTTTGAGTGTCGATACTTGCATCTTGGACTCTCTAGAAGATAGTCCAGCATCGACGGTGATCATGGCATGACCCCTTTCACTCACCACAATAGAGCTCTTGGATGAGGACTTGTCAAGTGCCCCGTCCCTAGCCTTGGTTATTGGTGAGACACCTAGGACCACCTTGGCAGTCATTTCATTGTAGTGCTGACCTCACTCTCCATATAATAAAGATTGGGAGAACGACAATCAATTGAAGAATTTAAAAAAAAAGGTTGTGAGCTTCACAAAAGAGTAATTTTGCATTAAGTTTCTAAAGTTAGAGAAAAGGCATGGATTTTCTAGGAGAAAAAAAATCTCTTTCTAAAGAGGGGGGAACTTTGTACTATCTATGTTTATTTGTTCTCTGAGTGGAGATATTTAATCTACTTTTTATTCCTCCAACGTCTTTGTGTTTGATTTTTTGTTTTCCATGGAAGAGGAAAGGTGGAGCTTAGAGGAGCAGGTATGTTCAGATTAGCCTTGATCTAGAACAAGCAAAGTGGTTTTATCTAGAATCAAAGATTGTATCAAAGTGGAACAATGTTGGCAATGCAAGTTTAAGAGGTCTCAACATAGGTGAATTCAACAAGAGAATTGTCAAGAGCATTTAGACTGTCAAGAGCGGAATTGTGATTGCAATTGAGCTTCTTTCGATCTTCCAACATGCGGAGTTGATCATAGAGAGCTCTCGCCATTACAATTCAGAAGACAACACATTAGAGATTCAGATGGCAAAGTGGTGGCAAACCTCTTCACCAAAGATTTCGAAATCTCGACCTAAAAATCAATGGTGTCAAAGTCAAGGGAGAGCATATATTATCCAAGATTGACCATTGTACTGCTTTGACTAATCACAAGTGGCTACGAAAGATTGCACCAAATTTGTAAAGTTATTGAAATTAGCGAAGCAATGTTTGATAGACTCCATCCTATCAACATTCAAATTCTTAGGAGTAGAATAGAATTTTTCAACCCTACTCTCTTTTCCTTTCTATGTATTTGTCAAAAACCCAAAATAGCTTCATCACTTGAAAGCTCCTATAGTTAATATCGTTTGAAGCCAGCTTAAGGAACATAACATAACACCCCTCGTGATACCAATATATCACATCAATTGTCCTATTTAGAACTGACAGAAAAGAAACCTTGGAATCAATTGTATGATCTTTGCAATCTTACCATACACACGATTTGATCAAGAGAGGATAGGATACTTCGATATTTTATTCTATCATTGATAGGTCATTAGACATACATCAACAAGATAGAACACCTACATTATTATCAAAGTTGTCTTACTTAATCACTTGTCAATATTAACATTACAACCATTACTCTCTCATATTACAATTATATATAACTATTCCAACTTAAAAGATATATTTGAATCTTACTTCCTTTGTAATATCAATCACTACCAAATCTTTTATCAATGGACAACACTTACATAGAAATTGATTAGGTTTCATCTACACTTGAATCATTGCACATCACATCTCTATGCTTGATCCCAATCGGTATTTTGTAGTAGACTGACTAAGTCTTCCAAACCGCTAAATTTGATTCATCTAGACTATGGCCTGCATATATGGATGAGTTGTGTAGTCAAAAATAATACCTTAGTGGCTGTTTCAAACAGGGGACATGACAAGAACTTTTCTGAGACAATACAATATAATGCAATCGCAATTCTTTCTATTTGCAAGACCATGTCTCTTCCACTAATAGAGAACCGCTGGTTAGTAATTACTAACAAGAGAAAAATCTTTAACCACCACATGCATCAAGTGCTTGATGTTTGCAATTACTAATTATTATCAAAGTAATATTGCAATATTAAGTATGATGGTGATGTAACTTTCTTACACTTTTTAGGAACTCTCTATTCTTTAAGTTGTATAGTTAGTTAACTTAGTTTAGTGACTTTCTATTCTATCTTTGGTTCTTGATCATTTCCATTATGGAGATATCTATCTTGCAATTGCTTATTTAAAGAGAGTTCCTCTCCTTTGTTCAATATTGAATATCAATCAATTATTATTTCATAGACCTAGAGCAGAGGTAGTTGTCTGAAAAAATTTAAAATTTGTGGATTCATTACATTAAAATTTATTTCCAGAACTTTTTAAAAGATTTTCTATAAAAATTTGTTAGGTGCTCTAAGAAATTTTTCAAAAAGAACTTAAGAAATTTTAATGATTCTTAATAAATCGAAGTTCTTTTAATAAAACTTTGATCGAGGGATTTCTGAGTTCATGTTTCACAGACCAAGGAGTTTTGATTGAGTTTTATTTTTCTGATAAATCAAGGGTTTCTTGAGAGTTTTAGCATATTTTTTGTAAAAAATAATGTGAAGTGTTTTTGTTCAAGCATTTTTTACTGTGGGCTGGGAGTCTTTTTTTGTGAATGCAACGTCTAGGGTTCGTGTTCATCTTTGACCAGCTCCTAGTTATTTTTGTGATCAAGGGCATGGATTGTTTGCACCTGCATTTGCATTGAAGATTTTACATATTATTCTTTGGGAGAAAAAATGTGAAGGGTTTTGAATGATGTTTTCCTTGAAATGTTTTACATGATTTTTTAAATGTAATAGAATTTGTTTGATTGTTTCCAAAAACTATCATGGCTTTGTTTGTTGCAGGTTAACTGGTTTTCGACAACTTTTTGAAAATTATAGGTTTATACCATTTACCTCGAAACAAAGGTTTTTGAAGATTTTTTCACAAAATAGTGACTATCTTCGACAAAATGTTTTGATGATATTTGCAGTGTTTTGGTTTGCAACTGGGGTTTCTAGGGTCAATGGTGTTCTGACAAATGTACTAGAGTTTTTGACGATTTTTTCACAAAATCATGTGTGGTCTTAGCATTGCATTGAGGGTTTGATGATTATTTAAAATCATGGTGTTATTTTGCAGTAACTTTTTTTGATGATTTTGCAATCACATATTTTTGTCAATGTTTTATCAACAAAAATCAAAGTCTCTCGGGATAACAAGAGGTATGGCTTGATTACCCAACATTAAGTTGGAACATACATAGCTTGTTCTTGTACTTGGTCATTTACAAAAGCTTTGCAGAAATCAATTGGCTGACCAAAAGTACAACCAGGGAGGGTCTTAGCAAAAGTGACTTGCAGATTATGTAAAGTCTTCTGTAGGATAGTTAGTAGAATGACCACTAAGGGAGGGTATTAGAGTAATATTGTGATATCTAATAAACTGGTCATGTAGGTAACTTTCTTTAAAGTCAGTCAGTCAACTAGTTTTCAGTATCTTTGTTTTCTTTGATTTGTTTAGTTGGTTTGGTAGCCTTCAATTCTGTCTTTAGTTCTCAATCATTTCCGTTATGGAAAGATCTTGTGATTGTTTAAGGAAAATTCCTCTCCTTTGTTTGATACTGAATATCAATCACTTGTCATTTCAATTATTATTATTAAACCAAGAAAAAGGTTATGGAAGCACAAGTACATGACAGGAAACAAAACAATAAAAGAAGAAGACAACAAAAAGGATATTCATCCCCAGATAACAGATGTATTAAAAACAAATATAATTTAAAGAAAAGCTTCAATAACATAAATTTTCATCAGATACTCTCAAAACGGAAAAATTTATAGTTCAAAAATAATTCTAAGACAGTAACAAATAAGGAAACTGTAATCCTTTTCATTTGTTGGTCCTTGTCTCTTCAACTAACGTAAAACCAAAAGTTACTACACATACCAAGCATTAGATAAATGTGGAACTTTAACACTTATCTTTCTAATAATATTCTAAATTATTGTAACTGAGAAAAGAATATACATACACACTACTTATTACATTAAACAAAATAAACAAGGAAGAAAAATAAAAACAATATTTTGCCTAAGGTATTCAATGCATTAAAGATCATTCAGTTTAAACTTTGAATAAAAGTCCTGCAACATAAGTTTTGGTCACAATGGCTCTATAAATAGTAAAATACCATTGGCTGCTGAAATTAAAAGATTACAATTCAATGTATTCTGACATGGATGATAACAAACAAGCAAACCAGAATTATTTCCTTCATTGGCTTTTACCTCTTGAACTAACTCTTTCTAAAATGAGATCCTCAAAGCTGAGGAAAGCTATAAGATCTCGAAACACACTAAGGCCAACTACTGGCAACATCAAATGAGAAGATTCTCAATTTTGGAATAACTGAAATATATTTTAACAGCAAGAAAAATATGCAAAGTTATAGGCACCAGATTACATACACAGACAAAATGAAATTCGGTGAGATTCTGTAGCACTTCAGCTTTTGTTTCAGCACCTTCAATCTCATAAGAGTCCAGTTCACCAAGCTTTCCTCCCATTTCAGATTCCTTTTCCACAACCTAAACCAACCTCGGCATCATAGTAAATGGATCAACAAATATGCCAAAGAATGCCCACTAAGGCACAAGATTATCTCAGATGATTTTCAAGTTTCCACAATTACAGAACACAAAAATGAATCCTCACCTCAGGAGATAACACAGTTGACATTGTTGGCAAAAATGATACCATAGACTGGAATTTGTTGAAACAAACCCTTACGGCATCAAACTCCACATTCTTCAGAATGTCGTCCACAATCATAGAGACCTAACCAAAAGATACCATGATCAACCATTCGATGATTTATGCAGAGGAAAAATGCTCCCCATGAGCTAGAGGTAATATATTAACTAGAAGCATTTTTTCCAGACTTGTTTTACACATAATTGCATACATTAAATGGTTGCATGTGTGTATAAAGACTACCATATATGGTGAAACACGACTACTGTAATCAAACTAAAGTTAGATATCTCATCAAAATACCAAATGACCATTACGGGGGCAAAAAATAAATGGCAAATTTATGTCAAGCATATTTTTAGCCATTTGTAGGCGTACATAAAGACACACACACACATGCACACGGACATGCAGACAGAAACTCAAACATACACACAGACAGACATACAGACAGGCACACATACATACACACACAGACATATGGACAGGAACACATACACAGACACGTATGCCAAAAGACACACAGACAGATGTGAATGTAGGCAAACACACACACACACATGCATATACACACATACATTGGCCTGCAACATGCAATAGAAAAAGGTTAGTCATATCATTGTTTTATCTGCCAGCACCAAAAACATGCCATGTAGTGCAGAGAACTCCCAGTTGTATTCATAATTAATATAATATATATGATTGTGTACAGAGAAAATTAGTATTTGATTCCTAATAAAGGTTGAAACATGTTCCTTGGATTATCAATGCCAATCGCTTTTTCTGGTTCAACATACCCTTAAAAAGATGGTTTGTGCATAGTAGCATTAAACTTGCTTAGCAATGCCATGGCAAACTGAAAGTATGAATGTTGTTCAAATACCGGGTTTCAAAAGGATACAGCTAACTAAAAAAATGTTAAAATGCTTGTTAATGCATCTTGAGGGAATTATAAGAAAAAAATCACAAGCCATTCTGAAAAATTCACAGGTTTTACAACTTTGACATTTTTTGGCAGTTTGATCAGGTTTGGACTGCTGTTGTCTGATTTCTAACTGAGCCAAGTTTGCAATCTTTCCAGTACTCTGGATGCATGTTTGACTGTACATTAATTAATTGAAATTCAGAATATAACATGACTTTAAAATTAATTCAAACATACAATCAGAGTGCTGGATAAGCATAGCTGCTGATTCTGACCAGCACATCAAATTTAGGCCAAGTGCTCGTGGTTAAGAGGTTTAATCTTATTACACATAATACGATTTCATGTATCAAAATGATCTACAACTATAGCAGAACAAATGCTACTCCTGTACAAGACATCTATAAACTTATGGAAGATTTCAAGGGTCTCATAGCCCACTATCATAGCCAATATGGTTCAGCAGAATTGAAGGGCTATTACTCCCAAGTTTAACTTTACTCTCTGAAAACTGAATAGGCAATGTATTTGCCAAGTCTTTCACTGTCGAGGAACAAAAGTTTTCTCTTCAGCTAATATTCATGAGAGTAAATGCTGTGACAACCCTTTAAAGACATTAGATTAAAATCAGACACGCAACAATAATCAAATAGGAACACAACCTAATATTGACGATGGAAAATAAATTAAAATGATGATTAGCTGTTTGATATATGTTATTATCTTAATCTTGGTGTCTATGGAGTTAAACTTGTAATGGAATGAGAAATATATTTGATTTAGGTTAAGCTTCACTATTTTTTCCAAAAAAGGTTAACATATTTTCTAGTTTCTCTTAGTTTTTCATGAGCATAAATCACATTTGGTAGTCTTCTTAATTCATTAAGTATACCCAAATTCTTGCCATATTGACTACACAATATAAAGCAAACTGTCTCCATTGATATTGTCTGACTTGATATTTTACAAATAAGCCCGTGGCATGTGCCTGCCTATTGACTCCTATATCTAATAAAAATAGGGCCTTTATTGCAACAATTTTGTATCACATACATAACATAACACACAGAATGATTACCAAGATATTTGATATTAAACTGAGTGAATGTCTCATTAAACAAGAGTTACAAAAGTTTCCTTTCCTTAGCTCTCAGATGCTTCAGAATCAATATGGTTACTGGTTTGAATGCTTCGATTTTCAAACTGCTGATTTCATTAAGATCCATGGCTGCAAATGTAGCTGTGACCAATGCGCTATTTCTAATCAACTGAAGAAAGCTTCTTCGCTTACAAGTGATATTGAGGAAGGTGTCAGTTAGAGGGTTACTGGGAAACATCACCATAATGCTGAGCTCCAAGAGAGATTTGTCTATAACATTGTCCCAACATTTGGTCGCTTTGACCAGGGTAAGATGGCTATTGACAGATTGATGAATCCTTCCTTTCAGGTCTCCTCTTAAGGTTGTCTCAGTTGTAACCCTCTAAAGGTCTTGATGATACCATCTGCATTGCTACGGCTCTGAAAAAATGACAACAAGAAGCAAACAATTACCCTGCTGTGTGATCGTCTTTCAAAGAATAATATGGAACCTTATGCCTACTTTGCTAATTTCAACAACAATCTTGTCTCCTGCCCAGATCGAGACTCCATGAAGTAATTTATAGCATCCAGGTCTTGGTTCTGTCTCTGTGGCTACGGGGTTGATGTAACTACTTTAATTTCATTTACAAAAGTTTTATCTTTAAAACCTACCCCGTTGCAACCCAATGCTTTTCCTCTGGTACCCTCATAAATCTGGAAATGTAACACACAGTGAAGCTCAGATCAGATCTTGTAGCTCTAAGGTAGATAAGGATGCCAGCTGCCTCAATTTTATCTCATTTATTACCTTTCGAGTCTGAGTTGGCTGAAAGCTTCAGCCAACTCTCCATAGGTTTAGAAAAGGTCCTGCAATCTATCACTGTAAACTTTTCGAAAAAATTTCTCGCATATTTAAATTGAGAAAAGAATAGCACCAACTATTAGAAAAACTCATGGACCTAGGTTGTGATGGAGGTGGCCTAAATCTGTCATGTCAAAAGCCCTAATCAAGTTGCATTAAATTTATTCAACCAAGCGTACCTAACTATCTAAAATCGTCATATTATATACATAAATGGCCAATAGAATGATCCCATTGCATACGCTCCTGATGCATAGATTTGGATCTGGAGGACTTTGCAGGAATCCTTATTCAACAATATTCATGTCAAATTCAATGTGTCATGCCCTAGGTGCCTGCTCCAGCCCATATAGAGCTTTTTCATTCTGCATACCTGATGCTCCTTTCCTGCAACATGAAAGCCCTGAAACTAGGACATCTAAACTTCTTCCTCGAAGTCACCATGGAAAGTACTCTGTGTCTGTTTGATGGTCTTTAAAGTCAAAATGTGTTACAATGGCCTAAACTAAATGGATGGTGCTCATCTTTATTGTAGGAGAAAATGTCTCCCTCATAGTCAATGCCTTCTTCACGTGATAAACCCTTTGCAAGCAACCCTGCTTTGTACTTATCAATTGTACACTCATTTTTCGCAAATGGGCATCTTCCTTTGTGGTATATTTGAAAGCACCCAAGTCTTGATGTTCATAAGACTATAATACTTCATTTATGTGATCCTTTCCCATTCAGGTTTACCTTTTGCTTCAGCAAAATCTTAGCAATCCCAAAGATAGGCCATATGAGCAATGTTAACTGTGCTCTTGCTCTTGCCTCTAGATGACCTACCCTCAATCATTCCATCATTTGAACATCACCAATGACACTTTACCACCACTTGGGTCTTTTTTTAGCAAAGAACCAAAACTCAGAATCGGATTGGAATCGACAAGACCAACTCGACTTGTGAATCGGCTATGACTCAGCTATGAATCGGCAAAGTGAAAAAACCCTTGAAATTTAGCAAAGAACCAAAACTCGGAATTGGATCGGAATCGGCAAGGCCAACTTGACTTGTGAATCGGCTATGACTCAGCTACAAATTGGCAAAGTGAAAAAACCCTTAAAATTTAGAGATTTTAATGATTTAAAACTTATTTCATGCACCCTTTATTGAATATAACTTAAAAATGCTATAACATCATCAAATAAAAACTAGCATACATAAACAAAGAAAATAAATGATAAATCCATCACATATTGTAGTTAAAGGGTATAGAAAACATACAATCATATGACATCGATATATAGCATTATAAATGTTGTCAAATCATAAATGTATGTAAAATCCATGAAACAAATGACATCAAATGTTCCATGAAACACGTATGTGTAATAGTAAAGTGTAAAGTGTACATTGTCACTTTGAATACAAATAGTTTGATATCTTTACTTCTAACCATTGGAAATTTTAATTCTTTCAATTTTGTCAGTGCATTGAGTTATTTTTCCATTGGTTTTGATCTCATGTTAAGTGGCTTTGTATTTGAGGAGATATGGCGGGCATTAGAGCAAGAATTCATTGAAAATTAATGACAGTAATAGTTATTGCTTTGATAATATGATATATGATATATCTGATCTAATGGAAGGTTTTAAATGCTGCATATGCTTGAAAGATGTTAAGGAGGATCTAATTAATCTTCTAAAATGTTAGAGTTCATGGTATGTCTGGTCAAGGAAGGTACTCTCAAAGTTATTTGTAAATTGTAATTATATATCTGATAGGTTTCCAAAACACCAATATCTGCTGAATCAAACAATAAAAATAATCATAGCTCATAATCTAGATGCAGTTCAAAAAAAATAGCCAAGTCATGAGGCACATAACTCGGCAATTTAAGTGAAAATTGCTCGTACTCAGGAATTTCTAGGGATTACTCGGTGATTATTCGTCGATTGTGGCGATTTTGGGATCTCTTCTTTGTACAAACCTCCTCATCAAAATCAAAATTGCCATCATAACTTGGGCTGCCTATTTCTATGTCATCTAGATGCTGACATAGATGTCATCATGGCTTCAAGAAAATATTTTGTTAACGGTTGCAGAATATAGTATTGTCATCCATGTCGGGTGTCAAGGAGATTGAATTATTGTAATGTCATGTTAGAGCATTTGCGAATAATGAAGGATTGAGTCTAAATATGTTGGATAGTTCTCTTTAAAAATGTCAGTGTTATCATTAGGTACCAGTATCAATTGTTCCTAATTTCCTAGGACATTTGCAGAGGAACGAAAGTGTCTGCAAGAAGTTTATAAGGTGTAGTATTTTGACAGGATGTCAATATGTACAACTTATTGCACTATCATGGTATAAGGTACAAGTACATTCCATAAACTAAACATGTAGTTTATTCTGTCCAAAACTAATACATCACACCAGAAGTAAGATCACACTATGCATTACACAGCACAAACTCATTTTGTCCTAACTACCTTCACACACTTCCTCCAGCTATGTACTTCCACCATTTGGCACATTCGACAAGAACATTTGCAAAGAATTTACAGGTCTGTTTTATTTTGATCTGTGCTTTAAACTCTGTTGCTAGCTTTAGGCTTTTCTTTCATGACTCTCGTTATTTTGTAAAAGGTTTCGGGTCCTTTAAAACCTGTTTTTACTTAATCAAAACAGTAAACTTTATCATTGTTCAAGTCAGAAGTTTATCATTTGCAATATGTCATTGTTATATGATTTATGATCTTCTTGTTCATGTTTAAAATCTGCCTTCTATGTTATGCAGCTAAACGTTGAGCATATATTATTATTACAAACATATTGCAAACTTTACCATTGATGCTGTTTTGAAAAACCATTGTTATGACTCATATTTTCAGATTTCTTGTAAATATTATAAATTGATGTACCCAAGTACCCCCATCTCCGTGCAACCTTGATAATTATCATCCATAATTATCTGACCAAAGCTATCATTTTCAACATGATATATGCACTACGGAAAGTAGAGGATCCAAGAACCCTATTCACAACACACAATACACTCCAGCAAGACAAAATATATAGTTTTGAGAATGAAATTTTGTCCCCATGGTCAAGTGTGTACAAGTGCCAAAATATAAAAGTCTTGAGAAAGATAAGGGCACCCAGCAAGACAGATAATTCTTGTCTAAGATGGTGATCACATCCTCCTTTTTGGTCACTCGAGATGTCTGCATGCTACGAATTGCAATGTAGAGAAGAGTTTGTCAAAGATCCTTCACAATGTCGAGCAATGATTCAGGAGCATAAGGAAATCCCAGCCAAACATTAAATCCACCAAGCACTCTAATATGTGCTAACAACTCAGAAACAAAATGGTTATGAAATTTATTTTAGGGGAAAACTGGAGAAAGGCCCTATTCACGCCAAGAGTGCATTTTCGTGCTAGTAGAGGAAAGTTTGGAAAGGAAAATCTGCCATTGCCCTCAAGATGTGTTTCAAGTGTTGATTTAGCATAGTCAAGGAAAGACACGGAAAAGGAACTCAGTCATCTTCAAACACGCCCTAAGTGCTAAAAGCATTATACAAAGTAGAGTACTTGCAAAGAAAAATCCACCAAAAACCCCAATATGCGCATTTTTTTAAGTGAAGAAAACAATATAGGGTGTAAATATCTTCCATATGCTCCCAGCGCATGAGTTACATGCCAAGAAAAAACTATGGAAATCAAAACTTCCTCTACTATGGTCTAGATACGTTCACAAGTGTCAAATTATAAAATTCGAGGAATTTCTATAAGGTTTGGAATGGAATGAGAGTTTTGCACTCAAGCACAAATTACGCATGGGAGTAGAGAATTAATATTTCAAATTCATATTAAATGTGTTCAAAATGATGGAGAATGTAAAATAATTCATGTGTGACAATGGAAATCTTGGAATAAAGTGTTTTAATGAGGAAATGTTTAAAATAAAGATACTTCACCAAAGATAATAATGTGTTTGAAATGGCATTGTGAGAAAACATTAAAGACAATGTAATTTTATTTTACGCCCAAGTTCATGAATCAAATTACAACAATATAATTCAAGGTTCACAATGGGAAATATTGATTCAATATTGCATTTATCTACAATTTAATTAAATATTGAATTTTACATTTAATATCTAATAAATAAATTGATCCAAATTGAAAATTGAAAAACATGGAATTTTTGAAGTATGGTCAAAAATATTTATTTGCAAAAAGAAAAAATTAAAATTTTAAAAAACAACCCATTTGTATATGCACACATGGACAAAACTACATGATGAAGTTACAGCGCCCAAAATGGTATCTTCCGAAATACAAAAAAAAAAGTGATAAATGGTGCTTTTTGTAAAAAATCTTCTCTTAAATAGAAACTTAGAAGAAAAATACAAGCAACTGCCTCAAATTAGCTCACAACCAATATAGCAACTTTGAGGTTATTACAATATTAGATAGTTTCTATTTACTCTCTTCCGTCTTTTTCTAATAGTCACTCTTTTTGTAATGTTTCCATAAACTCCTTCTGTTTGTTATGGAAACTTTCAAATTAGCTCACAACCAATATAGCAACTTTGAGGTTATTACAATATTAGATAGTTTCTATTTACTCTCTTCCGTCTTTTTCTAATAGTCACTCTTTTTGTAATGTTTCCATAAACTCCTTCTGTTCGTTATGGAAACTTTCATTTCCACTCTACAAGAATGTTTCTATTTCCTCTCTTGTTCATTATAGAAACATTCTCTTGTATCTTGTATATATAGATCATCCATGATCTTGTTTGATAACACATTCATTATTTTACCATAATATTGTAGCAGAGCAAATTCCTGGCCTCTTAGAAAAAATTTAATTTCTTTTTTGAAATTATTAGTGCAAAATTTTTGAAATATTTGTCCGAGTGTGTTCAAAATTTGCATCTTTTTTCCCCTCCAAACCTGACTAGGGATTCAACGTCCATTTTTTTCCTGAAATTTTGTGGCCTTCTTTTTGGGCATTTTCGAGCTGACTTTTTCTGCACATGTTCTGCAAAGGGCGGCGTTTAAGGTGTTTTAAACCCTCTATCTCTGATTTTCTTCCACCAGTTTTGTTTCCACCAATTTTTTTACAATCAAATCTATCATTTTTTGTTTTTTTTAAATAGCAAGGATTTCTTTTGAAACTCTCTTTTTCCGTGTTGGTTTTAAAAAAATTTTGCAAATTCTGGGTGGGTTTTTGCAAATCTTAACTGGGTCACTCTATATTTTTCTTTTGTGCATCATTGGGTGTGCCTCAAATTTCGAGCCAACGGGTTCAAAATCTAATTTTAGATTCTTTGTGGGTTTTTCGAGCTCTCATCCGGGTGTCTCTTCAATTTTTGGGGTCTTCTGTCAATGTGTCTCGAAGTTCGTGCCATCTCACATTTTTCACGCTTTTCAATGGCATCTCTCACCAGTCTCATGTTGGAAGGCAGTCAGTGTTTCAATGGAAAGAACTACAACACCTAGAAGTAGAGAACAATGACAATCTTCAAGTACCAACGCCTTGAGGCGCTTGTTCTGGGTACCAATACTCTTACCACAATCAATGCTATCATAGACCAACATTGCAGAACATGCAGACCACTCTCATTGACCTAACGCTACATTTTACGCTTTTTAAGGAAATGCAAATTTTTGTTTTTTTAGAATAGATTGATCATTAAGGGAGTGTATTACAATATTAGATAGTTTACTCTCTCTTCTGTCTTTTTCTAACGGTCACTCTTTTTGTAATGTTTCCATAAACTCCTATTCATTATGGATACTTTCTTTTTCACTCTAC
This sequence comes from Cupressus sempervirens, assembly GCA_028749045.1. Classification (NCBI taxonomy): domain Eukaryota; kingdom Viridiplantae; phylum Streptophyta; class Pinopsida; order Cupressales; family Cupressaceae; genus Cupressus; species Cupressus sempervirens. The sequence goes on along the minus strand of CM053785.1, from coordinate 398,343,305 downwards.
AATAAAGTTTCTATTTCCTCTCTTGTTCATTATAAAAACATTCTCTTGTATCTTGTATATAAAGATCATTCATAATATTTGTTTGATAAAGCATCCATTATTTTACCTAAGAGAACTATTCCCATTTCATTCTCACGTTCAAGAGTTGGAGATGAGTTCAAGTGATGATTTTTGAGAGTTTTGGAGAATTTGTGAAGAATTTCTTTGAAAGAGCAGCATGATAATTTATGAAGAGAAAATCTTTTTCTAGAGAGAAGAAATTTTATAGAAATTTAATTCTCTCTTCTCCAGGGAACAAGTTTGTTTGTGAGGGAGAAGTTTAAACAAGTATGTTCTTATGTTTATTTATGCCATTTTGCAAGAAGCAAAATGGCAACACTAAGAGGAAAAAGCTTGTCCAAAAATGACATAATCAAGAATGAGAAGAGGAGATTCTATCCTGAATCCAAAATTGTGTCAAAATGTGAGAATCTTTGTAACACAAACCTCAGAGGTCTAGACAAATAATTTCAACGAGAGGATGTTCAGGTACAAGGACCATGATTCAACATACTTGGATACAAGTCAAAATTAGGATTGTAGCTACAACTAGTTTTCCTCCAACTTTCCAACATTCGAAACTGATTGTAAATTACTCAAGACATTATAACAGTAAAGTTATTAAGAAAGATATTAGGGTACAAGTTCAACCATGGATCAAGGGTTAACTCAGTATCAGCTGGACTTTTACATGCGGCTTATGTAATGGCAGTTCAAGGAAGAAAAGTTAATCTATGTGATATTATTAGTTTGTAATTGTTGGATAACATTGCCAAAGTGAAGAAATCAAAGAGCACAGTTTTCAGATTTGAGTCCCTACTGACTCATTTATTTTTCTATGCAACAAGGAAGTTTCCTAGAGTGTCAAATTGGGATAGCAATGAGTGTGCAATGAAGATGGTGACTCAATGCTACAGATCTAAGTTGGAGAATGTCAAAGATGATTATATTGATTGAATGATAAAGTTTCCAGTCAAAAATGAAAGAGAGGTATAGAATACCTCCCTCCATGGTAGAAAAGTACAAGGAAAAGATATGCTTCATGGTGGAGATTGACAACACCTGAATTTTGTAGAGTTTAAAGAGTAGGAAGCTAGGTCGCTTTGTTAGTTGGTCCTTGTTAGTGATTGGATGTGTTGATTATGGGAATTATCTATCTCCTAGGTAAATTTCACATTTTATAAGGTGGATAAAATTATGTCAAATGAGGAGCCAACAAAACCCATTAAATGATAGAGAAGTTGCAAGAGAATATAGATCCATTTTGGTTTTAGGTAAAATATCAATACTAAAAGAATTGATTTATAAACTAGTATAAATCTCTTTATCTTGTACTTCAATAGATGGGATTTCATGTTGATGGTATATAATCTCTATAGTACTAGAGCATATACAATCCAATTAGTCAATTGCATTACCAAGTCTAGTGGAAGATAGCACAAGAATATTCTATACAACCTCCTGAAGAACTCAAAGGATAGAATAAAAGAATACAATAATTTGGTCATGATGTTGAGAAGAATATTTAGGAATTGGCAATACTATCATTTTGAGGTATGGATGAGGTGTTTTATTGAATGGGTGATCAAAGGGCTCAATAGTATGAACTAGGTTGGTTAAGATTAGTTACAACTTGAATGTGCAACTTGAGACTATAGAACAGTCAAGAAAATTTTACATGAGCTCGTGTCAATTACATGTTGGCTTGGATGATGAGATATGGTGGATTAAGACGCAAGGGAACAATTGGAAGCGGTTCAAACTGCTTGTTATCGTCAATTGAATTTGTATGTTGAGGACGATTTTTATGCTAAGGACAATTTTGTCAAAATGAACAATGCCTTTGAAATGTGCATTGTCAGGACTACAAAAAGATTGCACATGAGACTGTCAATAGACACAATGAAATTTTAAAATATGGAGCATGGTTCATCTAGTTCCCTACCTTCTAATAAATCAAGAGTGTGTATTTTCTTCATAGCTTTATGAACACTCAAGCTATCCCACTGACAAGATGATAGTACTAGAGGTCACTAGACAACTAGCACTTTGACAAGATTCAGAAGGGGAAGAGGAAGTTAGGACTTGAATTCCCAATCTCCATAAATGAAGAAGATTGGATGTACCCTTGTTTGTAGGCGGTCGAAAAATCATCGGAGAGATTACATTTTTACCATCAAGCACTTTCCCCAGAAAGGTTGGATTACGATCCCTATAAGAAAATCAAAGTGGTGGCAAGTATGAAGTAACAACACAAAATGCAATTTGAGGATTTTTGTTCCAATGATATAGATGAGAATGAGAACTAAAAGAGAATATATTCTAGGTTGCCAATCAATATGATCACTACACACAAAATCACCGATGTACTAGACCAAGTGGAAGAGGATATGAACATGATCCAATCAAGATATGACCAAAAATGGGGAAAAGTTATCTAGTCGTATGATTGGCCTAGAAAAGACATCAATTTGTTATCTGCATCAGTTGTAAAATTCAAGAAATGGTGGGTTGGATATTAGCTCAGAAAACTAAAGGTACCTAACGATAGCTTCACTTATAACTTTATAGGTCATCAACCATTGCGAGATGATAGACCAAGACAGCCCTCAGATGTGAGAATAGAAGGAGAGATCCCACCAAGGAGTGTTGAACGAAATAAAAATTTGTTACTTACGATGTACAATTGAGAAGCAGGTATGGCCCTCACATTCAAGAACAAGAAGATCAATGATCAATCCAGCACAAAACAGAGAAATTATCAATGCTTATCAATTATCTAACCTAGGAAGAGATAAAGAGCAAGAGATTGTTACTGGGGAGACAATACAAGAAACTCAAAAGCGTAAACAAGGCTCTATGTGAATATTTGAGCATCTTATCCCATCCAGTGACTGAAGACTTCTGAGAAGGCCAAACCTTTGTTCCTATTACAATAATAGATAGTTTCTATTATCTCTGTTTAGTATCTAATGCTTATCTATTGTAATCTTCTACAAATATTAGAATGTTTCTAATATTTAGATTTTTGTTTCTAGAATAGAATGTTTCTATTCTTTACAATTGTTTCTTAAGGAAACATCGTTCAGTCTATTGTATAAATTGATCTCTTGATCATTGTTAATAAGAAACAAATATTTTCCAATTACTTCGTAATATGTTATTAGAGTCAATACTCTAAAAATTTTCGAAAATAATTATAATATCTTGGTTGAAATTATCTGCCTTTTATTTTCGAAATTATTTACATTCATATTTGCTTTCAACTCTCTCTATAATCCGACTAGGGTTTCCGTTCTAAGAAATATGAATCTGCCAACTTCTAGTTCAGTTCTACAACCCATTTTTGTCTAGATCGGCCTGTTTTTTTTGTACATTTCCGCCATTTTGTGCAGCTAGGGTCATTTTTGTTCAAAACCCTAATTTTTTGTATCAGATCAAAAAAAAAAATCATAGATTCTTGGTGGGTTTTTTGATAGCTCAATTTGGTTGTCGTCCAATTTTTCTGGGTGAATCAATTTTTGTGCCTCGATTTTTGACCGAGCGGATCCAGAAACCAACAACATATTCTTTCTGGGGTTTCCAAGCTCTCTTTTGGGTCATCCTTCAAATTTTCTAGATCTTCCATTTTTTTGCCTTGAAGATTGTGCCTTCACAAATTTTCATGTTTTTTCACTTTAAAATGTGCTATGGGGAAATCAAAAGTTCAAAAGTCATCATTATGGCACGTGGAAATAGCAGATGCTAACCATCTTCAAATATCGCGACAACGATAATGTGGTTCTAGTTCATCAACAGACATCTTTGCTCCAGATTTAGAAAGCTCTTGAAAGAACATTCAATGCAACTATTGCCACAAGTATGGGCACATGAAGATTGAATGTCGGAAGTGATTAGATGCCCTATCTAAGCAATCTGGTTCGCAGCCCACAGCAAACAATACGGAGCACCTTGAGCAAACAAAATCTGTCTTTTACGCTTTTTGACAGCTTCTTGCTCTGAATAGATTAACCATTAAGGGAGGGTATTACATTAATAGATAGTTTATATTATCTCTATTTAGTATCTAATGGTTATCTATTGTAATCTTCTGTAAATATTGGAATGTTTCTAATATTTAGTTTTATGTTTCTAGAATAGAATGTTTCTATTGTTTACAATTTTTTCTTAAGGAAACATCGTTCAATCTCTTGTATAAATTGATCTCTTGATCACTGTTAATAACAAGCAAATATTTTCCAATTACTTTGTAATAGTTCCTCCTACAGTTCTACCGGATGAATCAATGGAAGCTATTGAATGAATCCGGAAGATTTCTTAGATTGTAGAAGCATGGGTAGAAGGCATCCAGAGGGAGGCATACAAATTATTAGAAAAGTTTGTATATATTAATTTTTAAGTATCTTGCTATATTCAACTAGTTCAAGTTAATAGTCATTAAGGCTTTCTATTTAGCATATCCCACTTAAGTCTATTTTTAAACTACGAATAATTAGGGTCTGTAGACTCTATTTAAGAGTTAATTGTTAAAGCAATATTTAATTATGTTTTCTTCTATTATTTTGTTCTTAACAATTTTAAGGTATCAAAATAGGACGATAGGGTTTAAAAATATATGGCATTTCTTTTAATAAAAGAACAGTAGCCTCTTCTGATCTGGAATTTTTTTCCAAAAATTAGTTTTTAGTAGTTTGTGTTCTTAAACGTGTTCTTAGAAGTGTCCAATCCAAAACATTTTTTGTCACAGAACATTTACAGAGGACACGCACGACAATCTTTTTGTCATTTATGCTTGGCCATGTCATACTTCAACCTTAAACTTTTTGGGTCTTGGCTGCAACTTCTCTTCTGCATTTTTTTTTTCCATGTGATTTATTTTTCCTTCTTTCCTGCAACAAGTCAACAGAGGTTTTTGGAACTTAAATCACGTCAGAGTTTTTTTATTTAAGTAGATACCACTGTGTGATTTTGGACCCCCACGAAAGCCGAGTTTATCGCGACTTTTGGGAAGTGTTCTGCATAAACAAACAAGTTTCTTTTCAGCCATGTCACCAGCAAAATTACATTCCTGCTCAGTGGCATTTCAAGGTTTTTGGGGCTTAAAATTTTCCATTATTCAAACAAAAATTTCGCCTATGTCAGAGAATTTTGGCATCCCTTGAAATTTATTTTTCCCTTGCCCAAATTGTTCTCAGTTGGGTCTTCTGTTTGGTATTTGATGGTAATTTTCTAAAAAATTGCCTGTTAAGGTCAAACAAAATGCCATGTCTGCGGTCCCTTTTAGCGTTGTCTGCATTCAGCATTTTCAATTTTTGGACTTTCTGGCACACAAGGTCCATTTCAGACACTTCTGATCACAATTTTCTTTGTTTGTTACCCTGTCAGACGCCAGGATTTTTCTGCAATTTGCTTTGGAATTTTGGGGTGTTTTTTGTTTAGACTCGACAAGAAAATTATGTATTTTTTCTCATATGTTTTTTGTTATTTTCTGCATCCAATAGGATTTTTTAAAAAATCCTCAAAAATTATCAAATTGGTTTTCATTGTTTTTTCACTTAAAAAATTTAGTTGGGTTTTCATAATTTTTTTCTTTAAAAAATTATGTTGGGTTTTACCATTTTTCCTCAAAAACGACATTTCGTATTCACTGATCCACTGATCTGTATTCTTTGAAGATATCCCAAAATGCAAAAGCATGGGTAGAAGGCATATAGAGGGAGGCATACAAATTTGTTGAGGAGTGGGTTCAAAATTATGAAAGGGCACTTGCTAACCTCTCTAGAATATAATGCATATATGAGCGATGGGATGATGAACATATTTATTGAGATTAAGTAATCTTACACGTGCAGGTTTTAATGAAGACTCCCATGCAAATGTTGGCTAACAGTAGAGTGATCAGCGAAGAAGTGTGACTTTGTCTATTGGTATTGCGCAATAATCATGGCAAAGGAAATGTGTGAGCATTTCAACAAGGAGTCCACTCGGTTGAGGAAGGTTGTCAATAATATTCAGCAAAAAAATTCAAACAAAATGACAGCATTGTTATCCTTACGATAGGTCAAGAACGATATAACATTGAACAACTTAGGAAGTGAACTAGAGGAGCTCTTTCAGTTGAATTGCTTCATAGAGGATGACTTCAAGTAATTTCCATTTTCTCAAATGTCATACACACAACCCAAGACTCATCGTCAGATAAGGAGCAATTTGAGCAAGTGTGAGCGAGAGATGACAATCGTGGAGTTCACATGAGAATTGGCACCAAGCGTCTATTATGGAAGTAATTGGTAGATGCTTGATATTAACAAAGACCGAAAGGTCAATTTATAGAGAAGAATGAGACAGTGTTTCCTTAGGAAACGATCATAAAGAATAGAAACATTCTATTCTAGAGAAAGCAAAAAACGAAAGCAAACTAAAGCTTATTTGATATTTACAACAGATAACAATTAACTAATAAAAGACGACTTATTTATTATTGTAATACCCTCCTTTAATGGTTAATCTATCTAGAACACCAAGCTGTCCCCTGAATTTGACAAACTTATCAGGACCAAGAGCCTTGGTGAGAATGTCTGCAGTCTGATCTGTGGTAGGAACATACTGCAAATCTATAGTCCCGTCTTCAACTAGTTGTCGTATATAATGACAGTGAACATCCACATGCTTGGTTCGTTCATGAAAGATTGGATTTCGTGCTAAATTGATAATGTCTTTGTTATCAACAAACAAAGTAGTCGATCCTACTGGTGACATCTACATATCCCCAAGCATCCGATGAAGCCAAACAACTTCACATCCTGCCTTAATAGTTCCTCTATATTCGGCCTCTATAGAAGAGAGAGAAACTGCCTACCACTTCTTACTGGTCCATATGACTGCACTGGATCCCAAACTGAACACATATCCAGATGTTGACTTTTTATCATCAATAGAGCCTGCCCAATCTGAATCTGTGTACCCACTGAGTTTAGGATTAGAACTTCGAGAGTATAGAAGTCCATAATCTAAAGTGCCCTTCACATAACGAAGCACACGCTTTGCTACCATCCAATGATCAACCTTAGGAGCTGTCATAAAGTGTGAAATATAGCTGACTATGAAGCTGATATTAAGCCTAGTAGCAGAGAGGTAGGTAAGGCTGCCTACTAGTTTCCTGTATATAGTATCATCAATGGAAGGAGAATCAAACTTTGCTGATAACTTGAGAGGTTTCTCCATAGATGCAGGTTTACAATCCTACATACGGAATTTGTCTAACAAGGCCCTAGCATATTTGGACTAAGAGATGAATATACGAGAAGATTGTTGCCACACTTCAACACCTAGACAATAATGCATAAGCCCAAGGTCAGTCATATCAAAAGACTGGCATAAATTCTATTTGATTCCCTGAACCAAAGATGCCGAACTGCCAGTGATGATCAAATCATCTACATAAATAACCAGAAGGATGATGTCACTGTCAGTAGTCTTGATGTACAGATTTGAGTCTAACGAACTCTTGAAGCCTTGATCACTGAGTTACTTATCAATTTTAATGTACCATGCCTGAGGGGCCTGCTTCAAGCCATATAGAGCTTTTACCACTCTGAGAACCTAAGGGTCTTTACCAGCAACCTTGAAACTAGGAGGTTGCGTCATGTAGACCTCTTCACGGAAATCCCCATTCAGGAAAGCGCTCTTGACGTCCATTTGATGGACCTTCCAACCAAACTGTGTTGCCATGGCTAGGACTAATCTGATGGTGCTCATCTTTGCAATAGGAGAAAAGGTCTCCTCATAATCAATGCCCTGACACTGAGAAAAGCCCTTTGCTACTAAACGAACTTTGTACTTATCCAAAGTACCATCAAATTTGTATTTGATATTGCAAACCCATTTGCAGCCAATGGGTTTCTTCGTTGGTGGAAGATCCAAAAGGACCCAGGTGTTGTTCTTCAGCAGGCTCTGGTGTTCAGATGTCATGGCCTGTTCCCACTCTAGAATTCCTTTAGCCTTGGAATATGTTTGAGGTTCAAACACACTGTGAATGTTGGCCATGAGAGCAAAGTTAACAAAATCTGTAGTTTTGCTCTTTTTTCGAGCAGTTCTCCCATCAATGAGCTCATCATCATGAAGATCAGCAAGTGTCTCTGTCCGCCACTTAGGCCGGATAGGAGAATGACCAACATTAGTACTAGGAGATGCTTGATCAGCAGGATCCTCATCAGAGTAATCTGGATCGAACTCAGGTGAAGCATCTACAAAGCGAGGTGATCCTACAGGAGAAGCCGGAGGTGTCTATACAGGTATCACTGGTATAACTGGAGCTGCAGGAGCTACTAGAGCCCTCCCATCAGGTGGAACTAATGAAAGCCTAACTCCCAAATCATGAGCCTGCATAGGCTGGCCTGCTAGATCAAGAACAAGAGAAACAAGCATGAATGGTCCTTGTTGCTCATCAAAGACTACACCTCAACTGTACTTGAGACGAGAGGTATCAACGTCGATCGAGCGATAGGCTTTGTGAAGACTGCTATATCTAGCAAGCATCAGTTTCTAACTCTTGGCATCCAATTTGGTGCATGAAGTATCAGGGATCCACACAAAAGCAAGGGAGCCAAAAACCTTCAAGTGACTAATTTGGGGCTTGTGGCCTGACCAAGCCTCTTCCGAAGTTTTACCTTTGACCGCCACTGTGGGTGACCGGTTCAACAAATAAACTGCAATATTAACTACTTCTGCCAAAACTGCTTCGGAACATGTCTGAGTTCGAGTATGGAACAGCCATCTCAGTGATTATCTTGTTCCAACACTCAACTACACTATTCTATTGTGGCGTGTGGGGTGTGGTTAACTAGCGTTTGATGCCGTGTGTATCCAAGAAGCTAGAGAAAACATTAAAACAAAATTCCCCCCATTGTTTGATCTAAGAGTAATAATAGATTTCCCAGACTCTTTTTCAACTAAAGGTTTAAACTTCTGAAATACATGAAATGCATTTGATTTCTTTTTAAGGAAATACACCCACATTTTTCTACTGAAATCATCAACAAACAACAGAAAATACCTAGACCCAAGAATAGGAGTGGCCATAGGGCCGCAGATATCGACATGAACAAGCTGAAGTACCTGAGAAGCTCGCTAGGAATCGCCATTGGTGAACGATGTACGATGTTGCTTCCCAGCTTGGCATGCATCACAAACTCCAAGCTGTTGAGTTTGAATCTCTAGCAATCCAAGAACAAGCTCATCCCGAGCAAGCTGTGAGAGATAATGCACATTTAAGTGCCCATATCGCTGATGCCAAAGTGTGTTGATAGAAGATCGTCAAGCACCCATAGCTAAGTCCTGAGAATCACCAGAATCAGTAAGTCTGAAAAGACCATGATCCTCAAGACCCACTGTAATAGTAGACTTAGTCACCCGATCAGTGATGATGCACTGCTATGAACTAAAGGTGACTGCTAAATGTGGAGAATGTCGCTATAGCTAACTGACTGAGAGTAGATTTAGTTCCATCCCTGGAATGTAGTACACATCAAGGAATATGAGATTCCTCCCAACAAATTGAATCTGAATGTTGCCTTTACCGACAACTATGTACTCCTCTGCCACCAAAAATAACAGAGTCTGAATAAGGTTAGTAGTCAATAAACCAGTCTCTGCGATGAGTGAAGTGACGAGAGGCACCTGAATCAATGTACCAGGCAAATGACTTCACATGATCTGCAGGTCTTTTAGCCATGAAGGCGTAAAAGGCAGATTCCGCCTGCTCAATGTGCTCTATACTGTTCACTTTGGGCTACAAACCTGACTGCTTAGATTGTGCAGCTAAGCGTTTCCGACATTCAACCTTTATGTGTCCAAACTTGTGGCAATAGTTGCATTGAATGTTATTCTTTCTAGAACCATTTGATGACGGAGCAGAAGACTTCTGCTGAGATGGCTGCTGAAACTTTCCTTCATCCTTCTAAAAGGATTTCGCAGCAAAGGCTTGCTCTGTGGAGGTGGAACTGGAGTTGCTACTGAATTGTTGTTTCCACCAATCTTGTTGAAGCAGCAGTGTGCAAAGAGCAGTGAACTTCAAATCAACACCAAAAGATGTGATGTTGAGAGTCTCGATAAAATGTTCATAGGATTTTGGTAAACTCTGAAGAGTGATAACCACAATATCCTCTTCCTCCTTATGACCGATGGCAAGTAACTAATCACGGATTTCCTAAATCCAGTTCAGGTGTGCCTAGAGCGAGGTACGCTCATCCATGACAATAAAAAACAGTGTTTTTCTAAAAGAAGGCTCTACTTTTGTCAGAAGTTTTGAGATGTGTCCAGATCTCGGCAGTTGTCTTGCCGAATGGAATTTGAGAAAGCTGATCATCAGCCACGGATCTCATCCATGACAAAAGAAAACAAAGTGGTTTTCAAAAAGAAGGCTCTGCTTTTGTTAGAAGTCTCATGAAGACCTTTGAGATGTGTCCAGATCTTGACAACTGTCTTGCCGAATGGAATTTGAGAAAGCTGATCATCAGCCACGGATAATTTGAGAAGCATTACTGCCTCTTGATTATTCAGATCCCATTTATCTTGATCAGGACCCAGAGAAGTCAGACGTTTCGTAACACCCAAAACAAGTTGATCGGTGTTCCGATATTCAAAAATTGCGATGATTCACTGCTTCCAGATGCCATAATTTCGACCATTGAATTTGGAGTTATGCTCAAGCAAAATGTTTATCAGAGATGCCATGGCACATTTTTCAATGAAAATCTATGAAGGCATGTTCTTTGAGGCAAAAATACGGAAGACCCAAAAGAATCAGAGAGTGACCCAAAAGAGCTTGAAAAGCCAGGACGAAAATGTTGTCATTTTCTGGAACCGCTGGCTCGAAAATCGAGGCACCCAGAAAAATGGATGACAACCTAGTTGAGCTCTCGAAAAACCCACCAAGAATTTGAAAACAAAAAATTCCAAACCCAAAAATTAGGGTTTCAGGCAAAACCCTAGCCAGCAGCTTGGAAGGTTGAATGTACAAAAAAAATGGTAGAGATTGCAGAGTTTTCACTAGCAGGTGTTTTGCAGAGCCATCTGAAAATGGCAACCAAGAAACACGCAATACCAAGAGCCGTCTATTCCGCAATTTTGCAAGGACTTCGGCCAAGAAAAAACCAGACCAGTCACAAATTTGCGCGGCTGAGGAAAAAACGCAATTTGCAATTAAATCGACCACGATTTACCATGAGTTTTAGAGTGAAATTTGCCAAGGGTTGCTGAGAAAAATGTCGCGAGTTGCAGACGAGCTAAGGTAGGTTTTGCGGAAAACGCGAGTTGAGAAAACGAGAGTTGCAGATAAGAGTTGCAAACGATATGTTTTGCTCGCAGTTCCCCAGCTCGATGATTTGTTGATGACTCCAAAAATCCAAACAAAAACCCTAGCAGAGTTTTTTCAAACATGAAAACTTGGAAATTATTTCAAAAAAAAATTTAACAAATAATTTCAAAATAGAAATTATAATTTTTTTTGAAATTTTTTTGAAGTATTTGCTCTGATACCATATTACAAAAGTAATTGGTAAATACTTGCTTGATATTAATAGAGAACGAAGGTCAATTTATATAAAAGAATGAGACGATATTTCCTTAGGAAACGATCGTAAAGAATAGAAACATTCTATTCTAGAGAAAGCAAAAAACGAAAGCAAACTAAAGCTTATTAGATATTTACAATAGATAACCATTAACTAATAATAGAGGAATTATCTATTATTGTAATAGCGTCAATGTGGATATGATGGAGACCATATTGACAAAATTCCATGCATTCATAGGAGCATTTAATACATCGTGGACAATTATATCACCCCACTCCCCTATTTAACAGACATGTATAGTGGGCATTCATTACTCACCAAGAAGGTGGTCTTTCTTCTATTTGGTCCATGTGGACACTCTCGTTGATTGTAGACTCTTGAAGCAAAGTGGAGGAGCTCTTTCGGTTGAATTGCTTCACAAAGAATGACTTCGAGAAATTTTCCATTTCCTCAAATGTCATGCACACAACCCAAGACTCATCATCAGACTAGGATCAATTTGAGCAAGTCTAAGCAAGAGATGACAATCATGGAGTTCAAATGGGAATCGACACCATCAATATGGATGAGATGGAGACCATATTGACCAGATTCCATGCATTCAAAGCAGAATTTAATGCATATTGGGCATTTATTACTCACTAAGAAGGTGGTGTTTCTTACAGTTGGTCTATGTGAACCCTCTTGTTAAGTGTAGATTCTCTCTTCTTGCCATGCCCCTGATTAGGGACGAGGAGGTGCAATCCAACCCTCAATTTTGTTTCAATCCAAGTCATTCATTGTAATCAGGGATCTATATAAAGGCCACACTTCTCATTTGTAAATGACGAAATTTGGAGATTGTCGCAATGAGCTAATGAGATGATAAAGCTATCACTAAAGTTTTGATTTCTCAATGTGTCTTATGCTTGCATTTTCACTTTGTTTCCTCATCTAGTTTAGAATTTGATTTCAAGCACTTAAGTGAATCTGATTGAAAATATTGTTATGGTGAAGTTGCTTTGCTCATACCTTTTGTTCTCAAGTGATTCTTAAGCACGGTATAAGGTTAGTTTTGAGCATCCTATTCGGAAACTTTACTTCTATCTTGGATGCATATTCTCCATTATGATGGTATTCATAAAGATATGAAAATCTTTGCACATCCCTTACAAATTGCATTGACTTTGTGTAGTTGTTGAATTTGGCAAAACAAAGTTTGGTAGACTTCATTGTAGTAATGTTTTTCTCTCATTGCAAATAAAAAATTAAATAAAATTCTCTCATTTCTTAGAAATAGAATACAATTCCTAAACAAAGGTACTCCATTGCTATATCTTTTGGAAGCTCCCATATCCAACATCACTAGAAGACAACTTGAGTAACACAAATGCACGACCCCTCGTGATACAGCAAATCGCATCAACCGTTGAGCTTATCCATAGTCAAGAACTCGCATAAAAGAACCTTGGAATCATTTGTATAATCTTTTGCAATCTTCGAATACGCACCATTTTGATCAAGAGAGGATAAGATATCTAAATATATTTTTATATTACTAGTAGTCATAAAACACAAATCAACACATTTGACAAAACACGCAACTTTCAAAGAAATGGCATCATATTCAATAAAAGAAAGACAATTGTGATTTTCTAACAATAAAAATCCATGAATTTGATAAAAATAACAAACAAATTCCACATAATACAAATAAAAAATTACAAGAAAAGAGGCAAGACTTCTAGCAAAAAAACTAGATACAATTCAACCAAAAAAATATGCAAAATCCCTTGCATGTATTTATAAAGCACTATATTATCCCACACAACAATCTTTTGACACTTCTGTGTTGACCATGTGCTAGTCATCATTGCCATAAGTAGATTATAGTTCAGCACCAATCACTGATCTCAAGACACTTTTGTAGATGGCTTTGATACCATTTTACGAAAAAATCTAGCACAAAATGAGTTCCAAGATATTTGATATTAAAATAAGAAGTGAAAGCCTCCTTGATTCCCAAGACCATCATTGTCATTGCAACAGCTAAGAGATGGAAGCTACATCAGATGGATGTTAAGGCAACTTTTCTCAATGGTGCTATTGCAAAAGATGTCTACATTGAGAAACCAAAAGGCTTCATGATTCATGAGAAAGAGTCTCATGTATGCAAATTAAAGAAATCTTTATATGGTTTTAAGCAAGCTCTTCGTGCATGACATGAAAGGATTGACCGATACATGGTGACTATGGGTTTTTTTAAAAATGATGCTATCCTGAATCCTTACTCCAACATAGTCAATGGTGAAGCTTTGATCTTTGTTCTCTATGTCGATTACTTTTTTTTTTAACAGGGGAAGCACATCTCATCTCTAGATGCAAGAAGTTGACTTCAAAATTTGAGATGGACCTAGGACTCATGCATTTCCTTCTAGGTTTGGAAATATGGCAATGGCCTAATGAGATCATCCTTGAGTCAAGGAAAATACACCATTGACCTCTTGAAGAAATTTGGAAAGTTAGATTGCAAATCTCTGTCTACACCAATGAAAACTAAAAGAAGTTGGAGTGAATCTGCAGCTAGTTCAGATCTTGTGGATCCTACTATGTACAAACAGTTGATTGGATCCTTGACGTATCTAGTTAATAGTAGACCAGATATCTGCTATGCAATGAGTGCATTTAGTTGATGTGTGAACCTAGGCAGATACATCTAGTTCCAGCCAAGCATATCTTGAGATACTTGCATGGCACAGTTGGATATGGCTTCAAGTATTCTTCCAATGTGGGCCTAAATTTGAGGGGTATTCTGATTCTGATTGGGCACAGAGTGTTACCAATCAAAAGAACACCTCTAAGTGTTGCTTTAGTTTGAGATCTGCTATGATTTCCTATATATCTTCAAATTCCCTATTCGATGCTTTATATATCATGCAATTGAGAGGTTTGGTTGTGTTCCAAAGGACATGTCTCATACCTATCAATACACATCTCCATTCATAACATTTTTTTATTCACATCACTTGCAAACAATTCTTAAACGTCACATTCTTTATGTTTCACCATCTGATTACTCTCCTCTTATGATCACTTGTATTATTGTTTAAATTTCAAACAGTTAGAAGGACCAACTTGAACGATCAGGTCCAGACTTGCACTCTCCAATATTCAATAAGTGATTTGCTAATGATGGTTCATATTGGTCTTTGATGATTCACAATAGATAGTAATTGCACTAACAATATAAAGGAGCTTGATAATATTACTAGAACCCAAGCGAAGAGACTAAAGGTTTCCCAGAGCTGTATTATCGACGCAAATGTTGGTTATATAATGGAATATAACACCTATATTAATAAGCAAACTTGATGTTTGTCCACTGTTAATATTATTATTTAAATTCAAGTCTCGAATTCATCGTCATTACACAAGGGTGGTTCTGTTTGCAATCCATAGGGCATTATACGTTTTCTACCTGTTATTTACACTAGGGTTTAATATTGTTGTATGAATGGATTGCAACTCATTCGGACACTTGAATATATTAAATATTTCTGTTGTGATTATTCTTTATTTAATAAAATATTACTATTTAAAATTATTATTTTTTAATTAATGAATTTATATAGGAGCGGGGGAATCACAAATTATCAGCTATTGGTTATAAACAATTCACTGGAAGAAATTCTGAGGGCAAGTTTAATTTGACGTAATACACATCTGAACTTCAGCAGATCTTGTTTGTGATGTTAGGGTCCGTTTGGTTCATGGAATTTGAAAAACCAAGATTTCCACAAACCTTGGTTTAGCCAAATCAAGGTTTTGCAAATTTTCATTCCAATTTTTGGGATTTTACTTGAACCGTTTGTTTCGCTCAGAAGATGCGTGTGAAGACACATTTTTATGCATAAGCTTGGAGTTGAAGGCAAATTTCAAAAAGTAGTCCAATCTATTGTTTTTACACTCCTTAAAAAACATAACCAGGTTTTGATTTTCAATTCCTACTTGCTAGTAGGAAGTTGGAAAACCTGGTTTTGAGGCAAAATTGGAAGTCCGATATGCTAATTCCATTTTTCCAATTTTGAAACAAACGCAAAAAGTTTCAAATCCGGATTTTGAAAAAGCCAATTCCTGTCATCTTCCAGGAACCAAACAGACCCTTAAAGATCATATTTAGATTCTGTAATAATTGTTTCATGCACTAAATTTTAGAATGTTTCTCAGTGAAAATGTACCTGATTCGCACTTGGTCTGCATAGGTCTTCCCTGGTTTGACATGGGTTCAACCAGGACCAACCAACCTGCCTGGGTTCAAACCCTGTCTGAACCCACAAACAAACCAGACCTGAACCAGGAACCAATTTGAACCCTGTCTGAACCAAGGTCCCCGGCAGATGAAACAGACTTCATCAATTGTGGGTGTTTTTAGTTTGCTCTGTTTTGCTTTCAGTGGAGTAAGCATTACGGGGGCGAATAAAATCACCTTAGTGCCAAGTGTTTTGTTTTTGTTTTTCCTTTTAATAGCAATTGTTTTCTCCTAGCAGAAAGCATTTTCTTTCTTGTTCACAAGTTATTTTAAAATTTTATGTAATTATTTTATAAACCATCCCCTGTGATTCCCAAAATATAGGAAAAAATTTATTGTCCTAGATACCCCATCCTCTCATCCTGGAACCATCAAGAAATACTGTGAATAAGGCTCAACCTCCATGCAAACCATTTTTCAAACATTCTTTAATCTGCTGCATATAATTGGTAGTACTAAAGAGTCTGAACTGAGTTCTGACATTTAAGATCAAAAAATTATTTATTAAACCTGAAAAGCAGAATGCTTGTTGAAAAGCACCAAAATCAACCACGACTTTGCTTTTTCAAAAAATAAAGAAGAGGGCAGTTCCTTTGGCAATTATTCCTAAACCAAGAACTTTAAGCCCATATGGCATATAATCAGCTTACCTGTGTAAAGTTCAGAGGGTTCTTTTGTGTTTCTGTTATGGACAAGCTAATATATTTCTTTGAATCACGCTGCAGTAGTGCCTTGCCCTTTTCCCCAAGCACCACATATTTTGTCTCTTTCTCAGGACCTAATGATAAAAACAATATTATAACAATGATACTTTAAAAATTAAAAACAGTCCAAATAAAATGTAATTTATTATTTGACATCCAATCAGCACCAAATAAAAAGGTTGCAAGAAACGCTGAAAAGAAAATATTATCTTCAAAAAGCTTTAATTCACTTTCAGTAAGCCTAGGGAGATTGAGCAGCAGTTAGAACATGTGGTCAAGACCTACCAAACTCCAGATACATTCAAACATTAGAAGGGCTAGCTAAAATACTTAGGAAGAGGGGAACTAAAAATTCATAGGATTTATATTTTTATTTTCCGTTGTGCTAGGCAGCATTAAGAAGAATCTTAATTATCCACTAAGTTTTATACAGGGTTCATTTCTACAATTTCATGCAAAAAGCAATATTGGGAGCAACTGCATCCCTCTGAACTTCATAATAGTGGAAATATTTGCCTTCTCATTCTTTCTAGAATCTAAACCCATAGTTATAAGATTTTTTAGATCAGGCATACTGCATTATCAAAAACAAGTTGCCTTTCCACATTTAGTTACATTGCAGATGCAGATTAGAAAGCACTTACAAGCATAATTTCTAAAGCTCTCAATCAGTATGCTAAATACAGTTTCTTAACCACATCTACAGTTTCTTAACCATAGCAGACATCACTATTATTAAACTCAACAAAAAAACAAGTTCTACAGAGAGAAAAATCATGATTTTCTGGGATCGCTGCAAATGTACTAAGCACTGCCATGATATTTGGTCTGTGTTTTCCAAATGGCAGCGGCCTCTTATTTATAACGAGAGAAGGATAAGAAGAGACAATTTCCTTCATGGGACAAATCTATTCGTTAATTTGACAATTAATATAATTATAAACATAGTCATAGTTATATATATAATTATATATATCACTATTATACTAATTTCTCTCATATAATAAACTTATATATCATATGTAATTATATCTCATATATAATTATATATAGTCATAGGTTTATCCGACTGAGGCTACCAAACATCAACACTCCCTCTTAGCTAGGGAGGATAAACACATGTATTACTTCAAAGTAATATCAAGTTAGCAAGATTGAGGATATCTTTGATCAGAAGATATCCATCATTTTGATATCACAGTTGATATCAAGAGTATTGGTCTCCAAGAATATCAACACATGATATTCACCAAGTTCTCAAAAGGTTTGATATCACATCTGATATCATGAGTCTTGGTCTCCCAAAATATCAACATTCACTATCCACCAAGTACTCAAAAGTTTTAATATCACATCTGATATCATGAGCATTGGCCTCCGAGAATATCAATCATATTCACCAAATACTCTTTGAGTAATGGCCTTTCAGAATGTTGAGATGCAAGATATTCACCAAATACTGTGAGTAATGACCTTCCAGAACATCAAGTCGCATGATATTCACCAAGTACTCTATGAGTAATGGCCTTCCAAAACATCTAAGACGTGTGATATTCACCAAGTACTTTGTGCAATGGCCTTCCAGAATATCAATATACATAACATTCACCATGTACTCGGAAAAATGTTAATAAGGTATGTGCACACGCATTCTCATAATGCTTACCTATAAATGTCCACCATGCAAAGTATAATCTATCATGATCTGCATAGACATCGTAAGATATCCATCATAATAGAAAAATAAGTTATTGTAAGATTGTCACCTTTCAATAATTCTGCAAATCACTTCCTCATGATGTACACAAGGGTTAGGCCCATTAAAATCACATAGTTACAAGGTATATTATGAATCACAATCCTATTGATTGCTACAATTTATTAATCACTGAAGAATCCATCTCAACATGATTTACTCCATCTAAGTCAGTATGATCGAGATCACAGAAGGTTGACTAAATCATATACTTTGTTTGCTCCCTCTCTTCAAGGTTGCCACTAATGAAATGTCAGGCTCCTTCTGAACATCAATCTTCAAACCTCCTTTACCTTTGAAGAAGTGTCATACTCCCTTTGAATATGATATCAATCTAACTCATGCCTATTACTAACAATAACATAAATGATTTTAGCATTTATTTTATATTTTCAATAATAGAAGTAAGATAACATATCTTTTACCCTTCATACTCCCATAATGAATCTCACAATCATTATATTAAATTATTAAATGTCATTTTGAACGAAGATATATAATTCAAATACAATTATACATATTTAAATACGTTTTATTGCCACATATATTCTCAACTCTAATAACTCATATAATGTTTATTCCGACATAGAGAATAACATAAAATAAACATTGCCATCAAAGCATACCTAATCACTTACCTTTATTGATGTCAATAGGTCCGTTTTATCATGCCCTTAATACTTTATTGACTTCCCCCTATTTCTTCACCATATGTCTTATTTACTTTAATTTATGCATTAGTGTTAACACTCCTTAAATGAGCGTTCCTTTCTTATATTCCTGTGCAATTTCTTTGCAGTGTCCCCATGACATTAATAGATGCTAGGTACCACAATATTGATGAAGTCTTGACACCTTCAATTCCACAGCAGCTGGAGGAATTCAAGACTTCTTAAATCATCACACACAAACCTCAATAGTTGTATTGATGGTTGAATTTGTATCGCACCCTGATACTTCTTAAGAACTCAACTATTAATTCCCCCTTCAACATAAGTTTGTTTATGGAAATTACATCTTCGTGATTATGATGAAGAAGGAATAAACATCATCACAGAAATACAACAATGTGGTTATTCTCCAGTAACATTGACAACACTCTTCGTGACAGTATTGACAAATATTATTATCCCTCATTGCGATGCTGGTAATGTTCCATCGATCACATTGAGAACCTTCAATATCTAAGTCAGACTCAGAACATTTTCCATTCAATATTCAAGCAAAGGATACAGTATCATTCTTTAGCTGTAAATTAGTGAAATGAGATGTCACTTGAGCATATCCAGGCAAAAGCATAGCCACTATCTATGCTCTTCATTGCAGTGCATGATGCAAATTGGTGGCATCATAACTTCTTCGCAGCATCAGAACACAACATTACTGATACAACTACATTCTTGAGCATATCCATTCAGTATTGAGTGCAAGATGGCAGTTGTTGCATCGATACATCATTAAAATCAGACTCACATGTGGGGATTGTTGCACTGGACATTAATATTGAGCTTTGGAGAATACAACACAGGATGCTTGACAATTTATAGCGGGCTCTAGCAGATAGCAATATTTATCAACACCATTAGTCAAAGGTAGATAATCAAAAAAAAAATTGTTGTTCTCCATGTCCGCTGGTTAAGGTCGTCATTTTGCTTGACATGGCCATACTTCTTTGCTTCCTCTGTCTTTATCAAAACCCATTTGAACTTTGTGTATGCATTCATATTCATCAACTATGACATTTGCGGCGTCTGATAAAAAATACTCCATCCTCGAGACATTCCAATTAGGATAAATAGGTAATAAGAAATGATCCATGATTTTATTAGTTCTCGAGATGAATATAGGTTGCACATTGGCTATTAGGCATCTGTGCTTGTGTTATGCAGAAATTCAGATATTCTTGTTCTATTGGAGTTATATTTTTGTTCATAGCAAATCTGCGAGTGAAAGTTTCATATGCAGAATATGGGAGCATAGAAAGGGTGTGTATAATTACTGCGTCTGACTGCCACATAGACAAAATAATAGAGTGAATGCAATCAGAGAGTCAAAAAATTTGCTACACCCAGGATTCTTGTTTGAAACTTGAGAGTGCTGCGTTGCTGAATGCTGTTAGAATTGGCTTCTGCAGTGCACTTATTAGAACAGATCCGTAGATGTCAAATTAACATCAGATTAGCATAATATATTCTCACTCTTTCTCATATGTTTTACAGTGGTATATTCTCTGCTTTTCTCCATGGTTTACTTATGCATTTGCAACCTGTGATTTTCCGGTATTGCTGCAAATGTACTAAACACTGCCATGATATTTGGTCTGTGTTTTCCAAATGGCAGCGACCTCTTACTTATAATGAGAGAAGGATAAGAAAAGACAAAAGGAACATGTCTATTCGTTAATTTGACAATTAATATAATAATAAACATAGTCCTAGTTTTATATATATATATATATACTAATTTCTCTCATATAATAAACTTATATATCATATGTAATTATATCACATATATAATTATATATAGTCATAGGTTTATCCAACTGAAGCTACCAAACATCAACAAAAAGAGTGGTCTTCCACCTGATTCTGGTTCAGTAGCACATACAATTTGTTATACATGCTGCCCCTATTTGTAAAGCATCAGCAATGTTGGCTCGAAAAAGAGAGTACATGCATACTTTGTAAACACCAATTTGTGTGCATACATTGAATTATGCACTCAAAGATATTATAAAGTTCCTGTGGAATTTTGATCTCATAGAAAGGGCAGGAAAATACAGATGTTGATAAGTAACCATCACCACAAACCAACCATAGAAAGGGCAGAAAAATACAGGTGTTCATATGGGCATATTAAAAAACATGCATCTACAGCTTCTTAACCACATCTGTAAGATATAACATAAGCTAAAGAATGGAAAGTATGGATGACTAATGGTTTTAGCAGGTATCACTGTTATTAAATTGCAGAAAACAAGTTCTAAAGAGAAGAAAAAGGTGGTCTTCCACCTAACACTGGCTCAGTAGTACATACATATGTATGTCCAATAAGTTTTACATGTTGCTCCCTTTTTGTAAAGCAGCAGGCATAGTGGTACCAAAAAGTACAAACATATATAGTAGACAACAATGTTCAATGAATTAAACACTCAAAAGATATGTGGATTTTAGATCTCATAGAAAGGGCAGAAAAATATAGATGTTCATATGTGCAGATTAAAAAGTACTTACAAGCATAACTTTCTAAAGCTCTCAATCAGTACACTAAATACAGTTCCTTAATTGCATCTATAGTTCCTAAGGTGAAGAATGGAAAGTATGGTTGATTAAAGGTTTCAGCAAGCATCATAATTATTAAATTGCACAAAAAAACAAGTTCTACAAAGAGAAGAATGATCTTCCACCAGATTCTGGCTCACTAGCACATACATATGTACTCCAATTTGTTATACATGTTGCCCGTATTTATAAAGGGGCAGGCATGTTGGTGCGAAACAAACATATATTGTAATAACCCAGTGTGCATTCACATGGATTCTAAATCTCATGAAAGGGCAAAAAAATACAGATGTTCATATGTGCAGATTAAAAGGCACTTACAAGCATTATTTTCTACAGCTTTCAATCAGTATGTTAGATACAACTCCTTAACTGCATCTATAGTTTCTTAACTATGTCTGTCAAAAGGGACATAAGCTGAAGAATGGAAAGTATGGTTGACTGAAGGTTTAGCAGGCATCAAAACTATTGCACTGCCCAAAAATGCAAGTTCTATGGAGAGAAAAAGCCACCTGACTCTGGCTCAGTAGTACATACATATGTAGTCCAATTCGTTGTACATGTTGCCCCTATTCGTAAAGCAGCAGACATGTATTGTAAACACCATGTTGTGCGCATTCATTGAATTACATACTCAAAGATATTGTATAATTCCAGTGCTTTCTAGATCATTCATGTGTAACCATCACCACAAACACAGTGGAACTTTCAAACATAATGATTCGCAGTTTGTTTCTTATTTTATCTTTCTTAGTTGTCTTTGTGAAGTCAAAGGAGATTATGTTCCACAATGGTTAGAGATGTGTGGGCAGCTTGGAGACAATCTACATCAAATAATGCAACTGAGGTAAAAGGTATGGTTGTTGATGAACATTTTTTGGCTGATATTAAAAAAAAATCGACTTTATTAAACCCATAAGTGAGGTGATCAAAAATCCACATCAGACAAGCCGACTTAGAAGAAATTTATTAAAAAATAGATCCATATGTGAAAGAGCCAAGAAAATAACAAACGAAAGTTACATGGAAGATGTTACCACTTTAACACACCCCTTCATTGTGTCGCCTATGCCTTAAAAGTTACAGACAGCAGATGTTTGGCCAAATTTGGGTGGCTTGATGAGCTACTACTACTTCACTATATACAACAGGTTTCATATTATGGCGTAGGATCCAGGTAGCCGTTTTGTACTTTTGACTCAATTGTTTACCCACAAGAGTACTTCCAGGTTTCTGTGGTGTGTGGTTAGGCTTAAGGCAGGCCTACACTGGGATTATGGCAGTGTGCTTCATAATCTTGGGTCTTATCATGTTTACATCAATTTAGAAAAATGGAAATTCAAAGATGCACCGAGATTTCCTTGGAATCCAGGAAATAATGGTGTACTTGATCCTAATCAAATTTGATTCTGGTAATTGCTTGGGCAAGCAATATGGCTGTGGGAAGACATGTCCTAATCAAATTTGATTCTGGTAATTGTTTGGGCAAGCAATATGGCTGTGGGAAGACATGTAGTGTCCCCAATATGGAACCAAGGGATTAATAATGGTATAAAATGATTAATTAAATAAGAGGCAAAAAAGTTAAAGTCCCAGCAAATATTAAGACTGGAATCGAATATTAAATAATCATTGTTATTATCAATTTCATAAAAATATAATAAATATTGCATAAGTTTCAATCGGGCAGAGCAAACTATATTTCAGGAAACAACTATGTCAATGCTGCAAAAAATGGTTGGTAGCTGTTTGAACAGACCTGCAGAAATCTTGAAAAGTGCCTTGCTTATCTTCACAGATGTTGAGTTGATACCACCACAAAGACCTTTGTCAGATGTCACAGTTACAAAGACATTCTTCTTCACATCAATCCCTGTGAATCAACAAGAATCATAAAGCAATGTAGCATGATCTAAAAGCTTGAGATATTATAATTTTGCATGTTTGAAGTAATATCTGATTTATGCAAGCAAATGATTTCAACAAACACATTGAATACCAGAATATTAGAAAGGCTGACCAAGAGGAAAGAACTTGAAATATACCAACTTGTATAACAAGTGATAAAAATAGTATTCACCAGTACAAGGAACAAATTGCTTATGTGAACTCAAATTCAATTTCTTAGCTATAAAGAATAGCACAGAAATCAATGAGAAATTTTGAACAATAATATCCACAAAAGCATTAGGATCAAAGGATGCACCAGTTCATTAACCAAGCAATAATTCAGGTCATAAGGGCGAAGTCAAATGTTTATATTTCCCATAATTAAATCAAATAGGTAAATAATATCTTTAGATTATCTTAAAACATAACCAGATTTCCTATGTTTATGAAAGCATGCTTTTACACAAACCCATTAACACATTCAATAAGTTTCTTGGCATACAAATATGGAATTTATGAATATCATGTAGAACAGGCCACCTGTGAACTGGATGAGTCCTCTCTTAAGCTCTACTGAGTTTCAAATATTCAAAGCCTAAGATACCGATTCTGTCTGATTTTCCCCAGATGCTGGTGCTGGTATGCGTGGATGTGCTGATGCATCCAGGTTCTGCACTCATTCGCCCAGTAAGTGCATCCTTGGACTGTGGTTTCTCTCAGGATGCACTGAAGAGCATCCAAAGAGAACCCACAGTCCCAAGTTGTGCTTCCTGAGAGCATCCAGAGAGCATCTGGGCACATCCTTGACAGCACCCACAACCAAAAGGCCATTTTGATGCCCAAAGTCACTTAAGTGACTTATTTTGCATGCGTTTAATTGCTTTTTTTAATTCTTTTTTGTGCTCCTTTTTGCTCCTAAACCCTAAGATGGCCCAAAAGAGGCAATTCATTGTTCATTCTTCTCAATTTGTTTGCACCTGGGCTCTCTTCTCGTTTGATCTCCATTTTGGCAGAAAGCAAGGTCATTATTTTTGAAGAGGATCATTCATAGGGTGTTAGATAGCTTCTACAAAGGACTTCTAAGCATCTAACATAAGCATTTTATCCCATTCATAAGTTCTTTTACTGATTGTTTTTTAGATGATGATGAATATTATTTCAAGTTTTAGAGGAATTTTTAAAAGTTTTTTCCAATTTTTTTAACTTAAGAAACAAGTTTAGATATCTTTTTTAATATTTTTGTATCGTATTTTTGCACTTGTATGCTTGATGTTCATATTTTTTTTTTAATTTATTTTTTTTCTAAGTTGCCTGTATGGGTACATCCAGACAAAAAAATATAAATATAATAAATATATATGTATAAATGCATACAACTTGAAAAGCAGAATATTAGCCATTATGTTATCTACACCAACCAACAAGTTTTAAAAAATATTAATATTAAATAATGAAATATTAAACAATAAATAAATAATTATTAATAATATTTTATTATAAAATCTATGCAAAGATTCTACGCAAGAGCCTACAATGCATCGGTAAATTGCGAGCCTCTCATCGGGGAGGTCTTGGTTTCAAATCTACTCGCAATTAACACACAATGATAATTAATCTCAATAATAATAAATGACCTAGGCTTCGGCCGTTTACCTATCAAAAAAAAAAAATTTATCTATGCAAAGAAAAACTTACAATTTAATTTTTTAAATGTTTTACAAACTTTGAGAAAATATAATAATATATATATCTTCTATTATAAATATATGTAGTATTGTAAAGTTTAATACTATTATCATTCTAAATAAATTTAATACTATTTTAACGTTTAATACAATTTTAAATTTTAACTATTATTCTAAATCATTCTAAATATTCCCATAACATCTTCTTTTCCTAATTATCATACGTGTTTTTGAGTTAAATATTTAAAATAAAATTTTAAAAATCTTAAATTATCCTAAAAATCCCCATTACCTAAATCAATTTTTAAAACTTTAATAGACTAAGAACTTATATAAAATTTCTTTCATAGCTGCCGCACGTAGGATTCTCCATCGTCGTAGCTACAATTTCCAGAATGCAGACAAGGCGAACGTCTACACAACCGTCTGTAGTGGACTTGAACAGCTACAGTATGCAGTCATTACTGTTTGCAGCAGATAGAAAGAAAAAAGGGGCTTTAGCTGTGAGATTTTAGAGTTTTCAAACATGAACAAGAGGTATTGTATAATACGTCACACTCAAATTTGTCAAAAAAAAAATTCAAAACGCCACATCAACACTCATATTCAAAGCCAAATTGCCACCTCAAGATAAAAAATGTTTGAATACAGGTTGCAAAAGTCACATACTATTCAAGCTTTACCCTGTCCGATTCCATGGCAATTTTCCAATTTATCCGATTCTCATACGTACCATACCAGCATTTGAAGGAAATTTCTGAAGTACCGGTAACTTAGTTTTTTGTATTTTCTTGTTATCATAGTTTGTATTGTGCAAGAATGGCCGCTAGTGGTAGTCAAAGTTCAGCGGCAAGGCAAAGTGAACGAAGTGATAACTTCAAAATTGATGTAGCATCTCCATTATGGAGGCATACTACAAGATTATCACAAGCTTCAGGAGGTGAGTTTTACATTTGGAGCTGTAATGTATGTCATAGTAGACCATTCAACAGCTCATATTCTCAAGTCAAAGCTCATTTTATGGGCCCTAGTGGTAAAGGAATAGGATTGTGCAAATGAAGCAAAGATAGAAAAAGGATGACCGATGCAAAATTAGCAAGATTTATAGAAGAACAAGAAGTTACTGATCGTTTAGTTAACAAATAAACAAATAAGTTTGTATCAACCTTCATCAAGAAAAAGCAAAATGAATTTGCCACTGATCATGTTGTATCCTCCAAACATCCATTCTTGCAAGTACCTGTACCAAGAGAGGAGAGGGAGAAGTAGAAGTTATTACCGATAAAAGATGTCCATTGTATCACGCATTTAAAATGGAGGTAAGAGAGCTTGTTGATGTAGCAATTGCACGTCACCTTTATGCCAATGATCTTCCTTTCAACTTGGTAAGATCGCCATATTGGAAGGAAATGGTTGCAACCATCCTTAAAGCACCGGCTGATTACACTAGTCCTAGATTTGAAAAGGTGCATACTGTTTTACAAAAAGAAAGATTTTTATACGCAAAGCTCTTCAACCAATTAAGTATAACTATTATGTCTCATAGATGGAAAGATAAAACAAACCGACCATTCATTGATGTGATTGCAATGTCCCCCAAAGAAGCAATATTTTTTAGGGTGGTTAATCATGAAGGAGAAGTCAAGGATTCACAGTTCATTTCTAGAATTCTCATTGAGGCAATAGAGATGGTGAGTAGTGAGGATGTGATCCATGTGGTCACAAATAATGCCAAAAATTGTAGGGGTGCAGGTACTTTGGTTGAGAATTGTTACGACCGTATTTTTTGAACATTGGGCATTGTACACTCTCAACTTGGTCATGCAACAAATTGGCACCCAAATTGATTGGGTGAAGCAAATATACCAAGAGGGAAAGGAGATACAAATGTTTGTGACAAACCACCACAAATCAAAATCCATATTCAGATCATTCTTCATGTCAGGATTGTTTAAAGTAAATTCAAAATTGTAATTAGTTAGTTTCATTTATTTATTTAATTTGAATAAGTCTTATATTCATGTTTAATTATCAAATTGTATATAAATTTGCTTAATATTTGTTGTCATATTGTTAACTTGCTTAGGTTGTTGAGACCCAATTCGCATCTCATACTGATTTTACTTTTTATGAGACCACTCCTCAAGGTGCAAGGGGTAGTGAGCCAAATGGTTATTTCTAGCCAATAGGGTATATGGAAGGCTTAAAATTTGGAGAGAGACCAAAAGGTCAAGGCTTTGGTCTTGGATGACAATTGGTGGACTTGTGTGCAATTTATATTGGATTTCACCAAGCCTATATAATTATACTACGCTTTGCTGATACAAATTCACCTTGCTTAGGAGATATGTACAATGGCATGGACAACATGGTAGAAAAGGTAAAGTTTTCCATACAAGCACATGAGAGTGACCGCACCGAATGTGAAGCCTTATGTAATGAGGTGGAAGCAATTATTCATCATCGTCAGGAGAAGATGACTACCTCATTGCACCTCCTTGCATATGCCTTATCTCCAAGGTACTATAGCCAGGTAATACTTTCTATGTCGGATAGAGTTGAACCATATGTGGATGAAGAAGTTGCTACTGGGTGCTACAATGCATTTGCAGGACTCTTCTCAAATGATGAAATGCACAAAAAGGTAAGGCTAGAATATGGCTTATTTGCTTCGGGGCCAAAACTTACTCCATATGAAATAAAGGACCAAATGAATTGGGAGCTATCACATGGTACATGTATGGTCAACCATTCAAGCATCTACAATCTCTTGCAATCAAGATCCTCTCACAAGTAGGGTTTTTTTGTTTAACAATTACATTCTACAATTTAGTGTTAACATTCTTTAAATTTCTGTTTGTATGTTTGATTTTACGAACACTATCCAAGTTGCGAGTTCTTATGCTGCTGAACAAAGTCAAAGTACATACTCCTATATCCAATCAGTGAAGCGCAACCAATTGGGCTGAAAGAAAGCTAAGGACTTGAATTATATACATACCAACTTGCGTCTTTTGTCATGAAAGGAGAATGGATACAAGGGTCAACCAAACTTTGGGGTGTAGCCCCTAAATGTGCAAACTTGGATGCAACATTACAGGATCTTACTACAACCACAGATGATGGTGCTGATAGCATCATGGCACGTGCATCTAGCACAAGTGGAACCATGTTTTGTTCAATTGAACTTACCAGCCTTGCAGCAGAAGGAGATGATGACAATGTTGATTTTTTTAAATTACTGAATTTGATTACTGAATCTTGAGTCTTGACTCTTGATTGATCAACATTATATCATGAACTAAGTTTTAATTTTGTAATTCAAATTGCATTGGAATCTTGCACTTGAGGAATTTACTAATTAGTTATTTCAATTTGTATATTTCATATTAGTCACTTTGTGTTTGTGAAGTTTTAAGTTAAACTATCAATGGTGAAGTATCATGATATGGGATGGTTTATTTTTGTATCAGAATCAGAATCACACAAAATCCAAAATCCAAAAAACAAAATTCAGACATTTGCACATCAGAATCCCGCATCAGCATCAGAATCAGAATTGGTAACTTGGTTCAAAACTAATCATTAACCATGCAATATTCAAGTCAAACGGGCGAAGTCAATGTTTATATTTTCTAGAATTAAATCAAATCGGTAAATAATATCTCCAGGCTACTCATTCTTACAATGTAACCAGATTTCCTGTGTTTATGACTGCATGCTTTTACATAAACCCTTTAATAAGCTCAATATATCTCTTGACATACAAAAAATGAAATTTATGAATACCTATGTAAAATGGGCCACCAATGAACTGTATGAATCTTTTTCTGAAGATCTACTTGGGGCATGCAGCAAATCTCTGTCTGGTTTATTCCCTGCCCCAGTGAACTGTCATAACAAGTAGGCAGTCGTACAAGAGGCTGACCTATCTCAGCACCCCTTAATTTATACAACTATTCCTAGTTCATACAAGAGGTCGACATATTATAGTCACCACGTTAAAATAATCAATTAGTTCTACTAACCAGGTCAGCCAAGGCAAATTGTGGAATAATTTAATTTATTTCTAATTTTGAGTTACTGTATATTTACAACTCCATTTATTTACTTATTTAGTGAAAAATCCAACAAGTGATCTGGCTGGCCTGTTGTCTAACTGGGATCCTTACAGTACTTAATTGCAGGCTCATTCCTTTTAAACGCTTAGTTGCCATATTCGTGTGTCAGAGTCTGGATCTGGATTCGGGTCCAATCCAGATCCGGATCCGCACGTGGATCCATTAGGATCAGGGCAGGATCCTCGATCCTGCCTGTGGATCCACGGGCGGATCCTGACAGATCCACAAGCAGGATCGAGGATCTTGACCAGATCCTTGAGGATCTAGCGTAAATCCGCGTAAATCTGTGGCCAAGGAAGCACCAAAGACAAAACAAAAAAAGTGGGCCCAACTCAATTTTTTAGTGTTTGTTTTCTAAACCCTAAAAACGGCCTTTAATTCATTATGCAAGTTCATTTTCTCTGACGCTTGCTCTCTATTTTGCTCTCTCATAGTTGCTAGTTTGAAGTAAAGTGCTTGGATTCGAAGGAGATCAGTTGTGCTAGTTTATAATCATGAAAATAGATCAATTATCAAGTATACTAGATTCATAGATGCATACTAGAATCATAGATTCATACTGTGAAATGATTTAGTTTTAGAATTATGTATATTTCTATTTTTTTTAGTGTGTATATGTGTGTGTGTGTGTGTGTGCACGAATCCTCCACGAATCATAATTGAGGGAAAAAATTCCCGAATCCACAGATCCGATTCACATGCCCGAATCAGCAACTAAGCTTAAAAGTTGAACCATCCCCCTCATGGAATCCTGATGCTGATATGGATTTCTCTGATCTTCCTAATGAATTCTGGACCCTGGTACTTCATCTTTATCACCCATTGCCACCTTTTCTCTTTGCTTGTATTTCTGGTCTGTGTACCTCATCAATCCACAGGCTGGCGGAATGCAAAACTCTGGTACCACTCAAATATACCAGCTTGAATAGCAAGTGATTAAAATAGTTTTCACCAATATTAGCAACAAATAGCTTATGTGAACACATTAATTTCTCGGATTTAAACAATCACTCAGAAAATAGTGTGAAACTTTCCACAATTATAACCCAGAATGTATTTGGCTCACAGAACACACCACTTCAATAACTAAGCAATATTCAGATTGCAAGGGAGAAGTCGATGTTTATATTCCGGGACTATTAAATCAAATTGGTAAATAATATCTCCAGACTGCTTGTTCTTAAAAATAAGCAGAATTCCGAAGTTTATGAGAACATGCATTTACACAAACACTTTATAACACTTATATAGCTGTTGGCATACAAGACAGGAATTTACAAATATCCATGTAGAATAGGCCAACTGTGAACTGTATGAATCTTTTGCTGAAACTGCACCGACTTTTGCCACATCCTTGAGCATTCTGATCAAAGTAGTCTTCTACTCAAATGTGCCCCAATGGAGCCTTATAAGCTGGCTATCATCTGGGGCAAACAGCACGTCTCTGTCTGTCTCAAGTGCTGGGTGATACTTTCCTAACAGTTGGTGCTGGTTATGAGATACTCAACACAAACCTGAAACTCCTGTCACTCTTCGCACCCATAGAAGAAGGCAATGGATAAAGGACATGTGCAGGTTAGAGTTTCATCTGACCTCTGATTTGTTCCCTGGGATTGAGCCCCAGTGAACTGGCATGCTGAGAATTATCTTCAAATTGTGATATCTCCTTCTCCCAGCGCCCCTTAATTTATACAACTCTTTCCTAAGGCAGTTATAGAATAATCCATCCCAAATGTCATACAAGAAGTCAACCTAGAAAGATATTATATAAAAAACCAATAAGTGCCACTAAGCAAGTCAGTGTATGGCCAATTATGGAATAATTCCATTTATTTCTGATTTTGAATTACTATATA
Source organism: Cupressus sempervirens (assembly GCA_028749045.1). Lineage (NCBI taxonomy): Eukaryota > Viridiplantae > Streptophyta > Pinopsida > Cupressales > Cupressaceae > Cupressus > Cupressus sempervirens. The sequence goes on along the minus strand of CM053785.1, from coordinate 398,312,109 downwards.
TTTACCAGTTTATTTTTTTTATTTGTTTATTTATAAAAACTCAAACAAATGATCTGGCCAACTTCGTGACTAACTGAGATCACTACGGCCTTAGGACTTTCAATGATGGTCATTCAGTTAGGATCTTCCTGTTTTACAGTTGATTCTTCTTTTGAATGTTTCTTTTCCGTATTTCATTTCTATTTTAGAAACTCTGCTTCTAATCCTGGTTAAAGAGTTTTTTCTCTTCCTTGTAATCACACCATTCTATCAATTATCATTTCATTGTAACCAAAGCCTATGGCATTTTCATGATTTTTTAAATTTTGTATTTGCAACACCTGGAATTTTAAGCTATCCTAGAAACTTATTAGAATTTCAAGAAGATTTTTTTTACCGATTTTTATAAATGCAAAGTTTTTTTTTCCTAAGTTAATATTTTCTCAGATCAAAGGTTTAAAAAGAGGTACTCAGTTTTTATCTTAATTGAAGGTTTAAGGAAAGTCTTTTAGCGATTTTTCCTTGACAAACATCATATGGATTTTTGAAGGTTTTTTAAGAGCATTTACTATAAGGTTCGTAAATTGCCATTATATTTTGGCCGACCAAAGAATCTTTTATTTAGCTTCAAAGACAGCTCATTAATGCTCAAGAAGGAATGTTACATGAAGCCACCCCAAATAAGTCTAAAGCAATAGCTCTCAAAATGGAGTGAATAAACATTACTTGATGTAATCAATTGATTTTTCTTAAAACAATCATTAAATTCTAAACACGTCCAACATGTTACGAATATGTGATGAAACCTTACATAAATTGCCTTCATATTTAAAACTCCAAAGAAGTCGCCACATTTTTGTTCTAAAGAAATCTACCTTTATTTTATTAAACAATGACATGGCATACAGTCAGACTTGGCAGAAGCAGCCAGCTCAGGCACAGACCCAAGTAGATCAGCCAGACAACCAGGTAACTTATGATCTGATGAATAATCAGCAGCTTGATAAGCATTTCATTCCAATTATCTATCACTTGAGTGCCCTCCAAAATTTATACAACCTTAACCATCAATCTTTGACATTGATCACGAAATACTCAACACTCTTTTGGATCTGATATGCTAGCACTGCCTGTGTTATTCCTTCATCTGTGACTGCTATAAGGAGTAGACAGAATGACTTGGGCCTTACTATTGCTATTTTGGACATTATTACCTGTTGGGTGCCCAAAGAATAATTGATCACACATGACCTGAAAACTGTTTTTCTGGCACAGTCATTTATTACATCAGAAATCCAGTTGGTGCAGTTAAACTATTCCTGTATCACATACCTCTTATGAAGAACGAATAATCCTGGGGAAGTGGGGATGTAAACGAAATTTGGAAAGGACATAGCTGACAGAAATAAATATGGACATTGGACGGGGTTGGCTTCACAAATCGTGATGTTTGAAAATAAAAGATATTTAAGAAAGGGCAGGAAGTGGAAGATTGGCTCGCTAGAAGTTGATTGAAGGAATGGTGAAGCTGAAGATAGACTATCAGAAAGCAATTGATAAAGAACGTGGTGTTGTATTGAACTAGGAGGCATTATGACTGGGCTGTGATCTGTAGGAAGCCTGGGAAAACCAGAATGGGCTAAACATTGCACACTGATGTAAACATTTTTGCAGAGTTACCGGAAACTCCTCTGTCCTTCCTTGGGCGCACTTATCCCAGTATCCAATTTGCAAACATATCCGAGACTGCCCAAATACACATTGACTATTGCACCAATGTTTGCCTAAAAAATGTTGGTTTTCCAAGTGTGCAAAATACTATGTAATTTGATTTTTTTAGATGTGTAAAACTGCCCATATTTAATTTTAAAAACTTTATTAATACAAATGTTTTTTAAAAATGGTATAAACGAAACCCATACCAAATGAGAAAGACAAATAAAATGTTTTTCTATTCAGCAACCCATTTTGTTGGGTTATCTTCTAATGCAACTCTACAATTTTTGCATATTGTAATGTGTTAAATTAAGTTATATATATTTATGTAGCATTTGTTTGTCAATATTGTTTTTGAAGCATTGAAAAACTCTAATAAGTTAGAAAATTGTGTTAAATATATGTGGATGTGATATTAATCAATGTCGTATCCAGCCGTATCCATATTGGGGATCTTAAAAAATGGTCGTATCCGTACCCAGTACCATATCTGTATTTCTATCCATATCCGTATCCATGCAACTTTGCATTTTTGTAAGAGTTGGCATTCTGATGTAAAATCTTGATGCACTGTCATCCTGAATTTCTGAGTTTTCTGTTATCTACTTGTTGAAATTATGATTCAGTTTTATAAGGAGCTGCCTTGTTCATAGTCTACTTAATTGGGTTCACAAATTTGGACTGCATTACATACTCCATTACCAAATGTATCTCATTGCATGTGTATACCTTCAACTTTTGTTTTATCTCATTAAATTCAGCTTCCTACCATGATCAATCACTCTCTTAGTCTCGTCAACTTTAGAAACACAATTTATGAAATTTTTTAAAAGAATGTAATGGAAGCTATCCCTAACCAAATGGACAAATCATCTTGACAGACTAGAATTGCCTATGACATACCAGGTATATCACCAAGCAGTGCAGTGAATGGTTGCCATAACCCTCGAGAATTCTCCGCCTTTGTTTGTATTGCCCTTAGCTTTGATGATGCAACCATCTTCATTGCCTTTGTAATCTTTTGTATACTCTTTACACTTTTCATCCTGTTTCGTACTGCATGATAAATTGCCACATATGAATTCCACCTTGTTTAAAGTTTCAGACACAAGTAGCATTTCAAGCAACAAAATTACAATCTCTATCATATTCCAAATAATTCTTGAAAAAAAGTATATTGGAATCTAGAATATAGACTATAAGAAAAGAGCATAAGTTTAGAGAATGAAATGCATCTTACAAACATATCGTGGAATGTAAAAAAGGCAAATGAAAAGGTATCTCACCAATTTGAGTAGAAATTGCTCGCAAGCCAAAGGAAGGCAGTTCCCTGAAAAAACAAAGTTTAAGGATGAGAACTGCCAATCCAACCAAGGAATGGAGTAGTTATGGCGATTTAAAACAAAAGAATAACCAAATAAACAATACCTTCGGTTCATATTTATGTAAACAATTAAAACTATGTTGTAACAAAAAAAGCAAAGAGATATGGTATAACTCCAGAAAAGGAATTAAATCCCGCTATGGCAGCCTACCCATGATCAGGCACTTTATAATTAAGCAACATTCTTGAAGCTTCTTTGCCACTAGAGATTTAAAACTTCAAAATGATTTCAATAATCTAGACCATCATTAAGGATAAAAATTGAACTTAATATCTCTACAAGTATGCTACTGAGGAAAATGATAAAATAGATTAGTGTTAACCAACTCAAGTTCAAAGCCAGCTCTGGCAACTGAATAGACTTGGTTGGTCTAGAGGCATTTCCATAAAGGAGAAACAAAACGATATGCCATTATGCTATGGTCATCTTAGTTTACAACGCAACATTACCCACATGCTGAGTTCAATATCCAGGCCCATGAAATATTTGATGGGCTAAGATATTTTTGAAAAAAAATGCATCTTAGATTATATTAAAGTGGGATATTATTAATCACAAATAAGCTACTTTTGCCCACATGCTGAGTTCAATATCCAGGTCCCTATAATATTTGCTGGGCTAAGATATTTTTTGAAAAAAAAAAATGCATCTTAGATGATGTTAAAGTGGGATATTATTACATCACAAATAAGCTATTTTTTCCCAAGAGAGGCATGTAAGGCTAACATACCAACCCTGGCATGTCTAAACTCTGTAGTTTGTGTCAGTGAGTTTGACTAAAAGTCTATGCAACATTGCAAGAATTACCCCATATTTGTTTATGAAACATTGAAATATAGCAAGAAATATAGACTGTGTCTGCTTGCTATACAATTCAAAATGTAGAACCTATAAGGTATTCTTTTCCATACGATTTGGAATCTTTTAGCCCCTAGATCTATACTATGTCCCATGGATCCTATTTTACACCTTTCTTAGGTAGTTTTGCACAGGTCGCCATTTAAAGCACTTTTAATTTACATCCAAATCAAGTATATGTAGGCGTCATAGTATCAATAAAGGTAAAGATATATGTTAACATAGACATGCACACATGCACCTAAATTTTCATTTACACTGTAAATTCCTTACGTTGTAAACTAAGGAAAAGATTACAAAGTTGCACGATATAAAGGACTCTTGCCAAGAGCTACATTAAATCTCTGTAAAAAAAATGTGTCAGTGGGAACAATTGCATTGCCAATAAACTAAGTTAGTAATAAAATTGATTTTATCTCATTTGCAACATTCATGTAGAGACCAAGTATAGCAACAATGGGTAAGCCAGTGTGCAAAATTACTTAAGAAGTTCGGTTCTGTGGTGATAAATTATTGATAACCTTACATTTATGGGAAAGCTATAGAGTCAGCCAAACACTCAAGGGGCCAATGTCATCTCTTTCCATTATCTACATAGACAGATCCTATAATTTATGGACTGCTTATTAGAAATCTTTAGTTACAAGAGAAATGACAAATTTTAAAAGTTTAGTTTCAATTTCCCTTATCATGTAGTAGGACAGCAATTTCAAAAAAAAAAAAAATTTGATTCCGTAGATGATATAGACTGCTCTCTAAGAAGATTTCAGCAGCGCACCACAATGTGAAAAATTTGCAGAAGTTTTTCCCACAAGTAAACATCTCTTAGTTTCCCATAACAAAGGGAAATACAAGGTGTGCTGGAGGCGACCAGTCCATTCACTTTCCCCTGCCTCAATGAGCATAACCTGGTTACCTCACAGTAGCATTATGAAAATATCCAATGCATCCAATTTTTGGCCCTGTGGTATAGTTGTGGCAACATCCCTGTTAGCTTTAAGTCAATAGCGCTTGATGTTCAGGATAGGGATTGTGAGGACTTTAGAATGGGAGCAGCTGGTCAAGTGAGTGCTGCAGGTGGTGTCAGCAGCTAGGGTGTTCTTCATTAAAAAATGTGGCAACTGGATGGCATTCCTTTCTGTTTTTTTGGCATGTTGATTTATGAGCATTTACCCTTGCTGGTCTGTTTAACTTTCTTGGTCTTTATAAAAAAAGACCTATCTTTTGTGATTCAAATGTTATTATGGGCAGAAACCCCTATAGAATCCCCTAGAATTTGATATAAAAAAAGAAAACATAACATTCACATTTTGTACATCGAAGGTTTCAGATCAGACAAACAAAAATAATAGACGAAACACAATATTCATTGGTCAAAAAATATGGTTTATAAGTTCAAATTGCATCACATAATCTGATAATCATGATAAAAAGGCTGGCCAAGCAAGTCATCGTGTTATCCTACATAAGAGATTGCAGATATTTGGGTTACAGGTGGATTAAAGAGGCATTCTTTAAGCTTGGCCCCGTGTCTTTGCGGATCTGTCATGAAATCACATCCATTTCTTGGAACACACCAACATTTTGAGCATTTCCAAAATGAATAATTGAGAATCAAGATCCAAAACAGCGACCAGACCATTTTGGTACAGGTATATGCCATTGAATACAACAAAATAGAAAACATTCTGCAAAGTTGCAAAGAAAGGACCCCTTCTGATCAGATATTAGTAAAACAAAGGCACATTAAAATCACATAGATCTCTGCAAAGATTCTTTCACAGATGAACTTTTGCTATCAGTGCCCTGCAAGATTCTCCAACTTAAGTCTTTAAGTAAAGCCAAAGACTACTAACCTTGAACATGCAGCTCTCTAAGGTAAAACTGTCAAAAAAATGATGGATTTGTATAAAGACAAGATCAAGATACACCCCAAAAAAATTCCGCTAGGAAATTTTTTAGTTTTAGTTTTTGTGAGATAAATATAAAAAAAAATTGTTTTAGTTTTTGTGAGATAAATATAAAATCGAATACAACTAATTTTCTACAATTTAGATCCTGGTATATGGAAAGTCTTGGTTTAAAACTTTAAAATATAATAATTGGAGTTTGGGCCATCACACAATTCCGTGTTAAGTTTTACCCCACCATTTGGAATTTGCCATCGTTAGTCCAGATGATTTATTATACACACAAATTGACTAAAAGAGTAATCCAGTAGTGATGCTCAATAGCTATTTGCAGAACTCATCTTTCAACAAACCTCAATTTAAAACTACAGAAAATTACCAAGCTCAAAACATTAACTACAAAATGTAAGTGACAAGAAATCTCATTAATAAAGATACAAGCACATGCTATGGCTCGGAATCTAAAAAACAATATTTTCTCCTTAATTGATCCAGTTCTTGACCACCTCCACAAGTAACTAAGCAGAGTGCCTTGATAATTTAAACAAACTCAGGTCCATGTGCAATCTTGCCTTGGCCAGGACAGATGCTCCTATTTGGACATATGTTCTTTTATGTATGTTGATAATCTATAGTTAGTGTGCATCTTGCTTTCAAATTGTAGCTTCTTGTTTATTTTACATTGAAGCTCATCTTTTACTCCTTGCTAGCATTTATGAAAATAGCTTCAATTTCCAATTTCCTGCCTCCCCATTCATGGACATTATAATAGTTTCTTCTTGGATAAATTTCTTGGCGGATTCCAGGTCCTTGATGTTTCCACAGTCCTCAAAAAAAGAATGACAACTTCCAACAAAGTTTCAACAACACACATTACAATGTTAGAACTCAGCAAAATAATTCAAGCATAATTCTCTCCATATAAAAATTCTTTGGCATTAATTTATTCTCAATTATATGAAAGATAAACTCTAGTTTATGTACATTCGCATTAATTTATTCTCAATTATATGAAAGATAAACTCTAGTTTATGTACATTCTCATTGAAGATTGGTGCCCAGCCTAGAATTCTAAGAATATGCTCTAGTATCTAGGACGCTCAAATTTAAGGCATACTGTTTTTTAGACCTTTCTCCAATTCTCACAATGACAATATGGACAATTTTCTCCTTCATAAATATTGTGCATGATGGAGACAAGCAAATACTATTCCACATGAAATATCTTTAAAAATAAGAAAGTCATATTTTAACTTTTATGAACATGCTAATAAGCTCATACTATAAAAGATGGAGAGCCAAGTCCTAATAATCATGTGAGTGATAGCAAATTTTAAAATATTAAAATATTTCTATAATAGTCATCTTTGTTACTTTAGAAAATTTCTATTTCCTATTTCTGTTTATGATTGTTTCGTTTAGAATCATCATCATGTAATCTGTTATAAAAAGATTTCTATGATTGCTTCGTTTTGAATGTTCCAGTCCGATTATCATAGTTAAATTAGATGTCAATGTAATGGACCTTAAACCTTTAGATATCAACATAAACGGTAAGATTATCTCTGTTCTGCTAAGATTTATAGAGGGCTCCGTTTTCATCCCAAAACTTAAGCAGCCAAGTCAAACCCTCTGTTGCCCAAAATGTCCAAACCATAGATGGAAAACTCGCAGATTAGTCGACGAGTTTTAAAAACTCGCCGAGTACTTAAGCTAGGCGAGTAAATCCCAGAAAAACTCGCAGTTGGAAAAACTCGGCAGTGAGGCAAAAACTCGCCGATTACTCGGCGATTACTCGTCAAAAACTCGGCGAGTTTTTGGTTAAAACTCGCGATTTACTGGCCCGCGGCCTGTGACAGCTAAAAAGGGCAAAAAGTGATTTGTATAGTTTAGCACCTATACACTGTATGCTTATTTGTTGGGGTTAGCACCAAGAAGCCCTGATTGTAAAGTTGAGTCATGCTTCACTCAGAATAGAAGTCGTCCAATGAAGGAGGCATTGTACTTTGTACTCACTATTCCCTTATTCTCTTGTGTCTAAAAGTTTGAAGAAATGTTTTTTTTAAGGTATTTTTGTCCTGAATCTACCACATACCATCTAGTGTTCCTCAAGAAACCTAACTCTTTCATAATATAAATAACATCATTTAATGCACCTACAAGAGGTCTCATTCTTTCACAATTGTAATGGTTTCAAAACCCCATGCTTTGTACCCAGTTGTAAATGTGGTATCATAAATACCCATCTGCCCACTGGATCATGGTCAATGAAGGGGGACCCGCTACAACTAAAGTTGGTTTTTCTAGATATTATGCAAATTAAGGAATTTGGCCTAATTTTGTACTTGATCAAAGCTCAGTGTTGGTTTTAATAAATACATGCTTTAAACTTAAGCAATAAATTCTGCCAAACCTTTAAGTTAGGTGTTACATCATTAGATAAGACACAGTCTTCATTGCTCATAAATTCTTCTTCCTTGTGGTTGGTGACTCTGCAATCTACAGGGTGCAAAGTCCCCAACATGTAGCGTACTCACCAATCTACCACTAATTAACTTGGGTTCTCTAAACTATGCTTGTTTCTTTTGTATTGTCTTTAATTAACTTATTAGATGCATCTTCTCATTAAATTTTGCAAAATAAATGTATTTTAAATTAAATTTCAGCGGTTTTTTAGGTTCCCGAGTTTTTTTTTTAAATCGCCGAGTTTTTCCCGATTAAACTTTTGGGAGGCTTGGCGAGTTTTCCAACTATGGTCCAAACAACCTTCAATGAGGAAGGTGGAGGCGACTCAATTCATATGGAGGAAGAATGGGAGAAAGGGGAGATCAGGGAATGTCCCCCCATCTAAACTCAATTATTGTTAGACCTGATAACTCCTGGGAAGAAGTTCCCTCACCTATGTCGCCTATCCAGGCTTCCCCTCAATGCTGGATCTGGAGGAGGATGTGGAGCCGAATAGTATAGTAGACCTTTCTGCCAGCCCTCAAACGAAGCAATCAGGCAACTCTCCTGACAGAAAAGAAGCTGAAGTAAATATGCTGATAGAAGCCCTTAATAATATGGTGGTGGATGATCTTATGAATTAGTTTTTGGACAAAATTTGGGATGAGGATGAGGTTAAGCTACAGAAATCTATTCTGTTCAATAAGATTCTCAACAACATAGAAGAAGAAGAGGGAGGTCTTCACTCCATCCCGAATAAAGATATTACAAATGAGGACCAGGAAGTACTGTCAGAGGGCGAATCTGGTCCCCTATGTCTGGGTGCCTCTCTTCCCAATAGGAAGAACCAGGATTGTGCAAAATCTTTGAAGAAATGAGAGCACAAATCTTTACATGAGCTGAGATCCAGGGATGGGGTAGCTATAGGACAAGTGAAACTTACCAATTTACTTCATGTAGAGAAGGGGAAGATCCTTCCCATGTCATCATGAACATCCTAACGTGGAATGTTAGGGGCCTTAATGCCCCTAACAAGCAGTGGCTTCTAAAATGCTGCACCTCTACTACTATATCATTCTTCTTCAAGAAACCAAACTTACAATAGAGGAAATGGATAAAGTTAGAGGGTCTTTAGGATGGTGGGAAATCCAAGAGTCCCCAGCTGAAGGAGCCTTGGGAGGGCTAGCTATTTTATGGTACCCTAGGAACATTTCTTTATCTTCCTTAGAATTTCATAGGAACTGGATCTGTGGATGAGTGAAAGGTATCAGATCAGATATTTGGTATACACTCTTCAATGTATATGGTCCAATTAGTAATCAAGATGAAGCTAAGTTATGGAAGGAACTAGAGGAAAGGATTAGGGTGGAGGGGGAAGGAATATCTATCTTGGGAGGAGATTTTTATGCAATCCTCCAGCCCTCAGAAAAGAGAGCGGGTAGTAGTTCCCTTTCCTTAGCTTCTAAGGACTTTTCAAACTGGGTCAATTGGTTGGATCTCATGGAAATAGAATGTTCACCTAAGACCTTTAATTGGAATAATAGAAGGAAAGGTGTCTGCAATATCGCAGAAAAATGGATAGATTCCTTATCCATAGTGATCTGTCTACCCTTTCTATCTTGTTCCAGTCTGAAGTCAAACCTATTTTAGGCTCTAATCACTTCCTTGTTCAACTCAAAATTATGGAAGATAAGCGCCCAAGCAACTGTCCTTTCAAGTTTGAACAGATGTGGTTCAAGGATGAAAACTGTCTCAAGTTGATTAAACAATGGTTGGAGGAGTTAGAGGTCTCAAGATCCAAACTTTTCCAGGTAGTTATTAAATTGAAAATCATTAAACGGAAATTAAAGGAGTGGAACTCTGACTTCTTCAGAAATATCTTTGAGGAGAAGCTTACTTTAGAAGAAAATAATGGTATCTCTCAACACTGAAGTGATGGAACATGGGATGGGAGAGTATCAGTTCCTTGAGGAAAGAAAGCTTTTGCAGCAATATGAAGATGTCCTGGCTAAAGAGGAACTCTTCTGGAGGCAAAAGTCGAGGGAGTCTGGCTTGAGGCAGGGGACAATAACACTCTGTTCTTTCATAACAGCTCTAAACAAAGACATGTGATCAATCGTATTACATCTATTAGAGGAGCAAACTGTATCATTAAGGAGTCCCCGGATGAGATAGGATTAGAGGTCGTCTCTTACTTTGAAGATATTTACAATAACTTAATATGTTCTGACATAAAGGCCCAAAAAGTTACAATATCTTAATATGTTCTGACATAAAGGCTCATCAAGATGTTCTTGAAAATATCCCCAAATTAGTGTCCATGGAACAAAATAAGCTACAATTGCGGAAATTCTCCAAGCAGGAGGTAGAAACAGCTCTTAATCTTATGAACCTGACCAAATGTCCAGGCCCTGGTGGCTTTCTTGCCAATTTTTTCAAAAATGTTAGGACTTTATGGGAGATGATATTACCAATGCCACGGAAGGAGTTCAGAACTCTGGAAAACTTTTAAGGGAAGTCAATAACACTTTCATAGCACTCATTCCAAAAAAAGAAAATGCTGAAACCTTAAACGACTTTAGACCTATAGCTCTCTGTAATTCACTCTATAATCCTTTTACTAAGATCCTGGCTTTAACACTTCAGGGATCTTACTTGACCTTATTAGTGAGGAGAAAACAAGTTTTGTTCCAGGGAGGTAAATATAAGATGGTATCATTATACCTCAAGGCCATTCATTCAGTTCAAATTAAAAAATCTCCAAGTATGCTCATCAAATAAGATATTTAAAAAGCATATGAGAAGGTAGATTGGAGATTCTTATGCAAATATCTGGAAGCTTATGTGTTCTCCAAGCAATAGATCAATCTGATCTTTGAATGCATCTCAACTCCAAAACTGCCAATTTTAGTCAATAGTGCTCTGGTAGGCCTTTTTAGTATTTCACGACAACTAAGACGGGGAGACCCAATCTCCCCCTTGTTATCCTAGTGGCAGATGCTCTAGGCAGATCTATCTCTCAAGCCAGATCCTTAGGTTTTATCAATGATATTCCTATTACAAGTGCTCTGGAATCTACAACTCATCAGCATTTCGCAAATGATACAATGTTGTATGGTCGAAGAAGCAACGGCCTTAGATGGCAATCTGAAACAGTATTCTTTGGCCTTTGGTCAAGAGATTAACAGAGACAAATTGGATTTTTTTTTTAATATTCAGCCTAGAACGGAGGAACAAGTGTGTTGTTTTTTACTTTAACAAGGGTTCTCTTCCCTGTAAGTATCTAGGGTTGCCCTTAAACTCAGGGCATACCAAGCTCTGCGACCCGATTATAGACAAACTATAAAAAAGAGGGCAGCTTGGAAAGGAAAATGGCTTTCATCAGCCGGGAGGAGGACCTTGCTTTCATCAGTCTTATCTGCCCAACCTATTTATCAACTCTTTTGTATTGATCTTCCGAGCAGCAAAATGACTGAAATTAATGGATATCTGAGATCTTTCTTTTGGCAAGGAAGTGCTGAGAACAGAAAGTTCTCTCTTCTGTCATGGGATTAGGTTTGGGGCAGGAATAAGGAACATTAAGCTTCAAGGGCTGGCTTTAGGAGCTAGGCTAGTTTGAAGGATGATTAGGTTCCCTAACCTTAAGTGAGTTAGGAACTTAATCCATAAATACCTATCATCTCCAGATCCATTCAGGTTTTTCAACAAGGCTAATCCCCCTAGAGGCTCAAAATTCTGGAACTTTCTGCTCAAATGCAAGTCCATCATCCAAGATAAACTTACATGGAATCTTGGAGATGGAAATGATGCTTTATTTTGGCAAGATTCTTGGAGAGGGTATAAAGCTTTAGACCTAGTCCTGCCTCTATCTCGGTCTAGGGACCTTCTAGAATCCAAATGGAGCTCCAAGGTTAGTAATTATATGGAATTTAAAGAGGATGGGCTTAGGTGGCGCTAGAAAGACTTAGATAAGGAGGATAGCCCCCCGGGGGAAGAGATCTATTAAAGTCAATTCTTCAATCTAGGAAAATTTCTCTCAAGCACAAAAAGGATGTTCTTATCTAGGATGGAAGCAATAGTGGAGAATATAGCTCCAAGATGGAGTATAAATTATTAGAACTCTCTCTTGGCTACTTCGAAAGCATTTTACCATTAAAATTATGTTGGAATAAGTTTTGTCTTCCTAAAACTGGAATCTTTACTTGGATTGTCCTTCATGAGAGGGCCCTTACAGTAGAAAGACTAAGGAAGATGGGTTATTAGGGTCAAAGCATATGTCATGTCTATGAATGAGAGGAAGAAATTGTTGATCGTCTTTTCCTTCATTCCCCTTATTCCACTTCCTATTGGCAATGGTTGTGGTCTCAACTAGGTTGGAGTTCAGCATTCCCTAGCTCTATTATTAATATGCTTTCAGCTTGGCCCTTCTTGCATTCTAATAGTATCGTCCATTGGCTTTGGATCTCCTCTCCTTCCATTGTTCTTTGGCAACTACGGAAGGAGAGAAATAGAAGAGTCTTTCAAGATAGGAAAATGGAGGTTAAACAACTAATTAACAAAATCAAAATATCGATTATTGAATTGACTAATAATAGGTTATATGAAATTTTGCTTCTAGATTCGATTGTGTGTGTGTTTTTTAGCATCAACATTTCGGATCACACTCTGTCATCCATCATCAGGATGATCATTCTTACATTCTCTCATCCTAATGATGGATCACAGAGTGTGATCCGAAAAGTTGATGCTAAAAAACACACACAATCGAATCCAGAAGAAAAAATTCATATGACAAATGGATTGTGGAAATCTGAAAATGCTAATAAGAGGTTGTTTAAGGCTGACCATAAATCAGCAATTATGACTCATGGGGATACGAAGATACATGGCCGATGGATTGGTATAAAAATTCCTCTTTTTCTTGATAAAGGGGGAACCAAAGGAATAAATAAGAGGATAAAATGTGTTTGGAAGGAGCCAAAGAAAGGCTGGCTTAATTTAAATTTTGATGGAGCTTAAAGGGGAAATCTAGGTAAGGCAAGTATCGATTGTTGTATATATAATGACAAAGGGGAGGAAATAGTGTAAATAGCAAAATATATAGGTGAAGCTACAAAAACTAGGCGGAAGTCTTGGCCTTGGTAGAAGGGCTCGCCTTATGTAAAGTGCTAGGACTTAATATGCTAGAAATAGAAGGAGATTAGGCCATCATTATAAATGGTCAAAGGAAAGAATCTCTGCCTAACTGGAGGTTAGACACGAAGCTCTTGAAGGCTTTGGAGCTCTCTAAATTTTTCAATAAATTATTATTTAACTATATATATTGGGAAGGCAATAGAAGGGCAGATGAGCTTGCAAACTTGGGGATTAATAATATTTCCCTTTCTACTTAGTAAGTCCTTTCGTAGGGGATTAGTATGGTAGGTAGTAGTACTTATTAAAATTTGCATTATATGATTTAGGAGAGATTAAACGCATCGTACTTAGCCTTACATATCTAAGTGTTGATTGTGTTTCCTCCTTACACTATGAAAGGTACATTTGCACGTAAATTGGTCCTCCCGAGGCTGGAGATGGGTTGTCCATAAATTGCTAAGAATCTCCTTAATTATAAAGTAGGAGGCGTACTTTTTCATTATTTATCCTTGATTGTCAAGCACTATTACACCTAATATGTGTCATCCTTCACCTTGTAATCATAACATTACCAACCTTTCCGCTTCTTATAGGAAATACCATACCCATCCTTCAGTGTATCTAGGAATTCAAACATGGATACAATCCTACAATTGAGGAGCGAGAAAAGGCAGACTGAGGTTAAGAAATTTGTAACCAAGGAAAGGCTAAGAGGCATTTTATGCTTTCCTCATTCCCTGGTGGTGGTTGCAATCATGAAGATTCCGGGGGAGTAGTATTTGGAAAACACAAACAAGACCAAGGTGGATTCGGACATTACATCAATGTTCTTGGCTTTGACTATGTTTTTTGAAAGGGATAAGGAAGTAATGAGGAATTTGTGCAAGAGTGTGTTCCTGAAGCAGTATTTGGTTAAGATGGACGTTGTTCAGTGCAACATACATTCTAACCTAATGGCTCCGAGAGCCAGGAACTACGACAAAGTAGAGATAGATGGTAAGTTGGTACCTAAATTTTCCATTCTATGTATTAATGACTGGGACTCCTTTAGGGACAAGGTTGACGAGAAAATGTGCAACTTGAATTTCCTGATGGGCTTATTCCATGTAAGGTGTCCTAACAACCCTAATTGGTTTGCAAAATATTTAAAAGAGGAAGATGTAGTGGGCTTTGAAGAAAGCCCAGAGTATGTCAACGTCACTTGCTTGGAATCTGAAGATGAAGTAGATGATTCTGAAGAAGACGCAATTCCAAGCAAGCTGAAGACCAAAGAGCAAAAGGTAGATGAGACTGCGTGTCCAAGTTCAAGGAAAATGGACCCGAAGGGTAAGGGTCCAACGGCAGCTTGAAGGCAGGGGGCATATATCCCCTCTTTTGTCATATCTTATTAGTTAGGGTTTATTTACATAGTAGAAGGGGAGAACCCTATTTTGTTAAGCTCTGCAGATATAGGGTGCTAGTTTTTAAAAAAATGTAGATCCTTCTTTTAATGGGAGGCAGTTCAGATATACGAATGTTAAGTAGTTTAGAGGGGAAGCATTTTGACAGTGGAAGGAATAGTGTCACTCCTATCTTGAACTTAGATATGTATTTCCGTAAACATAACCATAAATATAAGCTACTTCTCAAATAAGTATTATGGGCTTCTTGGTTCATATCTCTATAAATGGAATTAGGGATTAGCCATTTCTCATCTTTCTTCTTGAGAGTGAAGATGCATCAATAAATCTAAAGGTTTATGCATCATTCTCTACAGTTTATGCATCATTCTCTACAATTTTCTTTTTTGGATTTAGTTCAAGTATCAAACAGTTTTCAATTGGAAATCTAAGAGACACTTGGTATTTGAATCATCTAAGGGAAGATAAATGAAAAGTCTCTTATGCGGCTTTATATAAAGAAACCATGTAGTAGAAGCCTATAGTTATAAAACTAAAAGGCCCTCCTTTTCAAATTGCCTTCGACAAACCCATTACTAGTATACATCTTAGGGAAGTCCTTAACACCCACTTTCTAGTGGTTCGGGCAGCTTTCAAGATTTTGGGGAAAGAGTCAATTATGGATACAGATTGGTACAGGGTTCATAGTGATACCCCTGCGATGTTCCTAGCAATGACTAGTCTGATAGACATTGATAAAGGAAGTATAAATATGCTTTGCAAGCATTTGTTTAAGCCGAAATATTTAGGGAACCTTGAGAAAGTCCTAGCTAATATGATAGATGACCTCCTAATCTGTAGGCCCTATCACTACAACATTCCTTAGCATGGGAGGCAGTTGATTACTCTGTCCAATAATCTCTTCTTTTAATCCAACTAGAGTTATAGAATGGTTCCCCATTATTCACAGAAATGTATATTTTTCTCCTTTGTTTCAAGCATGTTAAAAGAACACGCGTTAGGAATTGCTTAGAGAGATATGTGGCAGAAGAAAGGATTGGAGCATGGGAAAACAAAACAAAGGTGAGCCTGCAGTGTTTGGAATTGCCAGTTACAGAGTAAGAAGATTCTTCAAAAGTAGAGAATTCACCATCCTCATCCCATATGCCTATAGATTAATCACTCCTCTAGTCTCCTTCTAATCAGCAGGATTGCTGATTTTATTGTCTAAAATAATGTTTAGAACCCTCGAATTGATGGAACTGATGTACTCATATGAGCCCTAAAAATATTTTATTTTGAATATGAACTAATGGTTCTGTAACGTTGACCCAAATCCTCCTTTTCTTTAGCATTATAATCTTATTTATTATCTTCTCTCCTATTTTATTTTCTTGATGAGTTTTTATTTATTTATTGATTTACTAACTGACTAACAAGTAGAATAGAGTATTTTTTCTCGTGGCTGAAACTGTGTTTATCTCAGGAATGCCTGGAAGAAGGGCAAATTGAAGATAATTAGATCATTGGAAAATGGGCTACCATGGTATTTAGCTTCCTAAACAAATCTATTGTAAAACATTTGATAGGCTGATGTGTACTTAAGTCTTATATAGGGCAAGACTGAAGGACTTTTACCCAACTCTCTCCTCTCAGTGCCCCATGAGTTGGGTTGTATTATATTTCAACTTAATCAATGGCTAGGATTTCTGCAAAGTATAATGCATTTCTGTCTACCTGCTCTCTATTTGTGGGTATCCATGAACTGGGTTCCCAACCTACACCAGTTTTTTTGTTGCACAATTTTCATCACAAATCGTAAGTTCTTAGACATTTCTTTAGATTTGTGCCAAATCTCCAAGATCCTTCTACAGATTTTGTTTTCCATGCCTCATCAGCAATTTGTCTCATCCTCCGGAATTTATTATTGTCTGGTTTTTACGATTTTCTCTTAAAAAATCGTGTCTAAAGTTTCCCAATTTTCTCTTCAAAATTTGTGTCTGGTTTTTCTGACTTTTTTCAAAAAAAATCATGACAGATGTTGCTGGTCACGGGATTTTTTAATTTTTTAACAAAAGAAATTATTGGAGGGTTAGACAATTTTTTCTACAAAAAATGTGGCTTCTTGCAGTCTGTTTTGGGTCATAATGCTTGTATGTAAAAGTTTTTACAATTTTTTGAACAAAATCGTGGCTGATTTGCTAAAGCAGTGGAAGGTTTAGCAATTTTCCCTAAAAATTGTGGTTTCAGTTTGACAAGTTGAACTCGGTGTCTCTTCTTACAGGGGAGGAAACCTTTATTACCCAACACCAGGTTGGAAGGATTGTGTTTGCCATTCTGTTCTCCTTGGTTCAATTGTGAAAAGCAATTACACAATTAAACCTAGGAAAACAGCATAACATTTATATGGATTGTAGAAATCTAATAGCTTTGAGGATTGTGGTTATCTTGGTCGTTTCCAGAAGTTCTGCAGAATAAGGGAGTGTATCAGCAGCAGACTAATTTTACAGAGCTTTCTGAAGTGCAAGGAGCATCTTCTGTGCATAGTAGGCAAAAGACTTGCAGATATCTTCTATAGGGTAGTCAGAACCCTAATTTGCAGAATTGGACTTGGAGAGTACTGGGCAAGCCTAAGATTTTCAACAAGGGAAAAAATCAAAGAAAACTCGATGGAAACTCAACAAAAACTTGGCAACTTAGAAAGAACTAAAGCCTAATCTCTCTTTAAGAAACATATTTGTTTTGCACAACTCAATTACAATATGTATTAAATTAAAAATTGACATTTTGACAGAGAAAATGTATGGTATTATAGCAAAAACAACATATAGAAAACAAATTTTAACCTGTGTTTTACCTGCATCATCTTTTTTACCCATTGTTTTTGTGTCTATAAAAATGCAATAGTTAGACTTGTAAGTTCTCTCCCAGCAAAAAGATTAGAGAGTACTCATCAACTCAGGGAGTACTTAGACAGTTTGCAAACTATGGTTAGAACAATGACCATTAAGAGTGAGGGGGAGGCAAAGGGGGGATTAAAATATTGTAATGTTTCTATAATGGTCATCTCGGTTACAATTGTTTCTTATATAAATATTGTCATGTAACCTCTGATAAATAGAGCCTTCATCTATATTGTAAATATCAATTTATAATAACAGAAAATTGAAAAAGATTATAATGCATATTAAACATGCATTTGTATAGGCTCATTCTCAAAGTTCAAAATTTATCAGACATTTTTCTTGCACCTCTATTTTATTCTACAGTTTTCTGTAAAGAGCAAAGTTTCTTGCATCTACAGTCTTTTCTGTTTGTGACTTGCCACACTTTGGTAAGGTTCAAAATCAGTTAACAGTGAATTTTCCAGCTGCCATTTATTCTGCCATTGCTGCTCTTGGAGCGCTATGGTTTAAACTTTAGATGCTACAAGAACTATGAATCATGATAATATTGTTGATAGTTAAAAATTATGAATCATGGTGATCTTGCTGATAGTTAAAGATTATGGATCACGATGACCTGGTCGATGGTTGGAAACGTGCAAGAGATGTTATATTTGGCTGGCATTCTTCTCGTCTACCAAACATCAAATAATGTAGATAACCAAATCAAGTCATTTGAAGGCTGCAGGGGAAGAATAAAAGTCAAAAAACCCACTATATCCATTCTTAAAAACTGCCGCAATGGTGACCGTTTAATTAGCATTACAAATCAATTATAATTTGCTGCCCCAAAAATAACATTAAGGATATATGTTGTGGGAAACAAAAAATACTAACATAGCAATGTGCTTAAGTAGTGCACACTGTAACAACAATGATAGAAAGAAGAGCGTAACTTGTCTGAGCAATGAAGAATGTTGATTTCTTGCCCTAAAAGTCGCTTCACCTTTAAATTAATAATATCGCTATTGGCACCGGGAGTCTACATTGGTAATCTCGTGAATATAAAATCAATGTTCTTTCTCTGTTTTCTGTACGCATTTAGTTTTGTTCAATGAAAGGTAGGATGTTAGCAATCCCCGTTTCTAGCAGATAGCGAGCAAATAGAACTATGGAACAAGGATATAAATTTAAAAAGGGAAATGAAATGAAGTGCAGGATCTATTTTTCAATGATCTGCATTTCGTATCGTTATACCCTTAAAAGAAAAATATACAAAGGAATCTCATGACTTCCTTTATGCAATGATTGAGATCCAAGGGCACATGGAGGTGGTGCCCTATTTCGAGTGGCACATTCTGACTTGCCTTATGCCCTTGACATGATGGCGTAAACAATTTAGTCTACAGAACATTATCAAAAAGTAGTAAAATCTATTGGGCTTACTCTGCTTGCTGCAGCCATGGGGATGGCAATGGAGATGGAGAAGGTCGTGTAAGGGTTTGGACGGTCCACGAGGAAGTGAGGCTACCCAGACGCCTTGCTTCCCTTCGTAGACTAGCTGTAGACGCCATCGCCGTGCGGTTCAACGTTATGCCCTTGCTCTATTATGCCCTTGCTCTGAAACTAACGATGTCAATGCTTCGCAGTATTTTAGAAAATCTGTGAGAGGCATATAAATTTTAATTTGTGAGAGGTTTAGATGGATAGATAAATAAAAATTTAATCTCGACGAGGCTAAAAATAGTCTATGGGACAGCAAGACAACTTAAACAAACTTAAGTAGCTCCGTTCATTTCTTGTGTAGGATGATGAGCCCACCCAATTGCTCAATGTACTTCTCGTTGAATAGGTTATGCCAAGAACTGTCACATATAGTATCTGCATTCTAAAATAAACTGTTGTTCAGTTTCCACTTTTCCAGAATTGCAGAATCTACAAATTCTCTCTTCCCAAGCCTCCTTTGGCCTCTTCCAACGCCAAAACATGGAATAGATAGTCGACCTGACAGGCATAAATGACCTCACATGTCCCCAAGGTCCAACCCTATCGATCCCATTTGTGGTGACAGAAAAGGAGTCTAGATCAACATGGATGGACCGTGATGGACGTTGCACACTTGTCAAAATGAATGACACAATCAATTCAATTTGCCTATCTTTTCTGTGCCCCTACAATAATAGGCAAAGGGGCCCCTATCCCTACAATAATATGCCCCCATTGTTTCTATAGGCTACAATAATATGCGCTCATACCCACCACCATAAAATTATAGGCCACTCATAAAATTATAGGCCATACCATACCTAAAAATTCTAGGCTAGGCTAGGGGTAGGAGCCATAAAATGGTTAGGGCCCATAAAATGGCTAGGGGGCCCCCATCGCATACCATACCTAACCTAACCTAAACCTAAAAATTCTAGGCGAGGCTAGGGATAAGCCATCCTATTATTTATTTGAGAGGCCCCCATAAAATGATAGGACACCCCATACCCATATGCCGAGGTCCCCCCCATCCCATAAAATTCTAGGGATAGGCCATAAAATTTTAGGCTAGGGGCTAGGGGGTTTTATAATAAATTAGTTTGCATCTCTCACGAAGGGCCGAAACAGTTGCTCCTTCCAATCAATAGTTGGATTGATTCTGAATAGTTGGATGGATTATGCATGTCAAAAGAATGGGCTCGTTGGATTCCGCTTATCAAAAGAATGGGTTTTGCTGATCCAACTCAAACCCTACCTATGAGAGGGTTTTTTAATAATTTAGAAAAATTAAACATTATTGAGAAGTTTTTATCTATTAAATATATGTTTCTAAAATTTAATATTCAAATTTAAATCTTTCTTAATTCTTTTGTAGTTTGTAGATTTATATATTATATTGTAGTTACTATTAAGAATATTTCTTATTCTTTTTGTAAATCATTTAGAAATAAATAGAAGAAAATGTATACAAGAGTGTTAAACAACATTCTAATTATTCATCACTTTTAGTATTCTACATGTTTACATGTCTTAAAACTTGTTAAACATGTAGATATACTAATAGTGGGGGTGATTCAATATATATCAATACCATTGATAAAAAAATTCAATCAACTTAGATGCTACTAAACAAAATATAAGCACACAATAACATTATAGAACATCGGATTTATTTGAAAATAGATATTTGGATCTAGTATCCAAATTTAATCTCACAAGCAAATGATGAACTTACAATAATTTGTAGGCACCAACCCACATTAAAAAATAACTTATGGCAAAGACATCAATCCCTAATCAAATTTGTTAGATTCTACAAGAAGCAAGTATCAAGCCAAGGTTTGATGTTAGTCTTAGTTCACATAAAGTCTAAGTAACAAATGGTCAAGTATCAAAATGTATGCACTTTAAAATGATCACCTAGACTATGGACCTCCATTCTTTAATTTATCAAATGATGGCATCAATTTCCTAAATCAATATCTTACAATATTTTCAATTCAAATCAATTTTATTGATCAAATTGTAATTAATTCAATTATTTCAATATTTCTTAAGGTTTGATCATTTCATCAATAATTGTATTTAATTAAAAGAAAATATCATTTTTAAATAAGTAAAATAATCTTATTTAATTAGAAGAAAACATCCCTTTTAAATAAATAAAATAATCTTATTTAATTAAAGGAAAATATTTCTTTTAATTAAATAATTTTATCTTATTTTTTTATCAATAAACAGTCGAAGCCTTAAATTATATTAAAAATTAATAAGTATTACAAAAATCTTTGTTTTGACAGGCACTAGTAGGAAAAAATGGAGAAAGAAAACCTCTAGTCTAGCTCGGGACCATAGTTCGTTATTATACACGAATCGAAGGGGCATACCCCCATAAGAATGTGATCAAATAAGTATCATAAATTTTACTTGTGTTTATACTTGAAAGATTTTAGTGTTAACATTTCTCCTGCACTTTGAGAAATGCTGCCTAATTTTTTATTAGGATCCCTGCTTACATAAGAAACACCACAAACTAACCACCATAGAATGTTAATTGTTATTCCAAAATTAAAATATAATCAAAGACCGTATTTTTACAACCAAAGCAGGGTTAAATTACAAAGGAACCAAATAGATCTAATGTGTAGTTGTAATAGAAAGTATGAGTGCTCGAAACTAGGCAATTCCATGCTCTCCTAGGTTTCCTTTTATTTGGGAGATTAAATGATTCTGACTGAATTGATTAAACTTGCAGTTTAAATTGAGTGTAAGTACTTTTTTGTAGATATAGGGGAGTGTTAATAAAGTTATACTATTGATAACTTAATTAAATGTTACCCATATTCGTATTTTAATTATGGAATCTTTACGTGTCATTAAAATCTTGTTCGCCCGTGTCAAATAATTGCCTTTAAACTTGGGTAAAAGTTAAACATATTAAAATTAAGAAAATGATAAAATTTAGCCCTACTGAAGATTTTCCGGCCGAAAGCCAAGTCAAATCCAAACATGTTTGAGACAATATATGCTACATATAGATTTTATATTAATATAGTCTTAAGTAATGTAGAACAAACTAATAGCCCTAAAAACCCAAAAGCTATCCTAGCTACTTAAGTAAGGCGTAGCATGACATCTTCTTTTAAACTTAATACAGTATATGCACCACCGAGATAAAATGTAGCCAAGTCGTATCTAAAATTAATACATTATACGTTGACATGGAGCTAACATCAAACCAATCCTTAAAAACTTAGATTAACTATAGTATTATCATCTTTGAAGCTATATCGACGAAAGAGGGGAGAGTGAAAAACCATAGCAGAGACATCAATTACACTCGTTGGCTTAGTTAATCTGCCTCGCTCCGTTTCTTGAAGACCATAATAATCTTCGTAGCTTCTTGAAGATTTTTTGCCCTTGAACCTGGAGGAAACTCATAAGTGTTCCTTGCCCTGCTTGACCTGACATAGTCAGGAAAGCAGAATTCAGTTATATCCAAGTCAGTAAAATTCACCTCCAGGTGGATGTAGGCATCAAAAGCTTGAAGGTAGCTCAAGAGTCAATCCCTTGTTGGATCCTCAATGATTGCTCTCCACCACAATAAAAATTGTACACTTGCCTCTATTTTCTACCATTCTCTATAAAAGAGAATATTGTCTCAAATCACTAAGCTGGGGCATTTTGGGCTTCTAATAAGTTCAAGGCTACCTAACTCATATTCCATATAGGCCTCTAGAAAGGGGATTTTAAGCTTGTCATCAATATTGAAAACAACTTCCTCCAATCTTATCAGCCAACTTGGGTCGAATCTATTGAGGCTTAATCTAATAATGTCCCATTTAGCTACTTTGGCCCTAGCTAAACATCCTATCCAAAGCCTTAATATATCATTGTTTGTTCACCATGAGTATTCATAGTTGAATACCCCTTCTCCCAAGACACTGCTAACAGCCACTCTGCTCATGTCATCAATTGGTTGAAATAGTCGGTTCCATCTTTCTGGCTTGACCTAGCCACGCAATGCCATTGTTCTACTTTCAAAGGCATGATATAGGCAAATGTTAGTTTCCATAATGTAGAGGTTATACTTCGCTAAATGCTATAAGGGGAGGGTAGAAATGAGGAGACCAGATACAAGAATGGTATAATATAACCTCTAGAGTGAAGGATCTAGAACTTTGCATAGTGACACCATACCTATGATCATCTGGTGATGATTTCCCCTCCAAGTCATCATTGAAGTATCACTTTGATGTTTTAATTTCCATAAAGCCAAATTTATGCAATCATAGAGGCAAGTGCTAAAATATGTGCCAATTTGGGAAATCATAAAGCCTAGTTTCAATGATTGATTAGGAGGATACTTTATGATTCACATGAGCTAACTATGATTAAAAGTTAAGATGTGTTCTCCATCTGTGCCTACATTTGCTAGTTGATCTTGTTGGCCCACTTTTCATTCTCTAACCAATCCATAAAGTGGAAATTTTGTGTTCTAGTAAGGTCCTAGGTGTGTTCAAGTCGAAGTCGAAGTCCCCTTTGGTGGAAAGAGTCTTCATTGGATTTTTCATCTTCTCCTTCCCCACATTTCATAGCCAGGTGCTTTTCCTTTTGTGTTATGAGTTTTTGCAAGTAGTATAGTACCTAATCCGATGGAGATTCACAAAACATGCAAAGATCATTTACAAGAGTTATATCTACTTGGGGTTCATCATTTCCTCCATGAGAATAGAAGTTTGCAAAAATCTGGATTTCATCTTCTCCTCAACGAATTTTCAACCCATGAAGGCGATTTTTCATGGAAAGCAACAAATGATGCATATGGGCCAAAATAAGAAGATAACAAGGTACCGTATGATAGATTAATGTTCCTCTTACAATTATCTACTTTAGGAAACATTCAGGATTCATTACAATTCTCATAATCATTTCGGGCAAAAAACTAGAAACTGACTTCTTTTCAGTGGGTTTTTAACCTATGAAGTAAGTTTCCTAAAAAAGCTCATTCTGAAGGAAAAGAAGCAAAGGTGGGTCCCTAATGAATTTTCGCACTACTTTTGGACATTGTTGAACCCAAAGGAAACCATGATCAAAAGGTAAAGTTAAAAGGCAAGCTGAGGCGGAGAAATGAAAATTGTTTTCTCCTCGGTAGGTTTTCAACCCATGAGGACAATTTTCTGGATTTTAAAGAAAATCAAGTTGGTGAGTGGGTTAAACCCATATTTCATGTGCCAAACCTCTCAAGATGATAATGGAAATAATCTAACCACCATGGGAAAGTTACTAAAGCAAAATTTGACTTAGTAGGTTTTCTCTTACAAAGTATCCTATTTGTGACTTTTCGAACTTAAGGGAAAACGAGAAAGTAAGTGTGAGAGGATATAAAATTACCATTGGGCCAATGGAAAAGTGAAAAGACATTGAGATATCCTTGAAACCATGCATTTACTTTTTTAACAAACCTCTCCTTCAATTCATTTGTGTGGTGCAAATCCTAAAGATTAATGGATGGATTGAAACTCCTATATAGAGAGATACATGAACAATTGCAAAAATTACCGCTCTTTCTCAAATTGTTATTCTGTTAATTTGCATAACCTCTGTTTGAAAAGCTAGCATCTATGCATTTACTATTCCTAATTTTTCTAGATTTTCAAATTCACCCACAAACAAAATGGCAACTAGATTCGCGAGTTTCAACAAATTAAATGGAATCAAGTCGTCTCTATAGAATTTCATAGATACCTCTCTCTATTTCTTTGACATGCAAGATTTTTAGAAGAGAGTGAAATCGAAGCCAATCCATCCCATCACCGAGAAGCTTTGAGGATGAGGGCTAGTTGAAGCAGCTGGTTTTCCAATTGCAATCCAGGCCCCTAAATTGATTTACAAGTGCATAAATCATTATAACCTAGACACCAAGCAAATTTTATTGCCAGATAACACAATATTGATCTCTATTGATAGGAAAATTGTGGTGAATTGCCTTTGAGTTCCAGAGTGGGAAGAATTTTTGGATTTAATAGTCAAAGGAGCCATTTTTGAATTCTCCGCCAAGAAGATGATTTGGAGAAAGGAGATCATGCAATCATGGTTCCAAAAGCCACGAGGTGCCAAGAGTAAGGTCCCCAAGACTCTGTCAAGTCATCATGGTCCTCTTGCACAAATTGAAATGTGAGGTAGAAGCTTTGAATTTTGTTGAACAATACTTCTTCTTGGTGCAAGTTATGTGTTCTGATACCCAATACATTGATTGGGCCTATGAGGTAAGCGAGAATCTGTCCAATGCTCTTCATGCCACAAAGTTCTACAACACATTTTATATGTCTTCTTTCCTCATTTATATGTTAGCTTCTTTGCAATTATGGCCAAGCCTCCCAAGGCTGGAGAATTTTCCCGATGATGTGAAGTCTTATGAGTTCTACCCTTGTTTAAAATTGGAGAATAATTATGCGGAGTATATAAGAGTTAATGATGCATTTATTATGAGAATTTGTAGGGAACTTCAAGGGTGTCTGGAAAGGAGATTTAGCTCGGAAGCTATGGTGGCTATTAGTCAAATTGGGAGCTTTTTCATCTAGTTCTCATCCTTTTTGTATTTACATCTTGCAACTTTTGATGGGCTCCCTTTGAAGCTACCAAGGTACCCAAGTGACATGATCGTGTTGATCAAGATTGTGAGGCAGGCAATTTAGGTGAACGTGTCGAGTGGGAGCTTAAAGAAGAAGGGCTACAAGTTCCCTATGAAGGTGGGGGCTTTCAGTTGTGAATCCCATTTTAATGCGAAGAACATGCTTAAGGTGTTTTAGATGAAGTACGAGTTGGAAATGTATGAGGTCTTGAGAACTATGTTTGACCCAAATGAATATGCAAAAGATGTTCTTCAAATTGGGAGTGTGATTAAACATATCACCACCATAGAAGACTACTGGGCCAATTGCAAAGATGAGTTTGAGAGTCATGACTGTGCTTTTGCCAGGCTCACAGTAGATCAAGAAAAGATGTATAAAATCAACCTTGATGTTGAAGGAGTAGAGGATGATGGACAAAACATGTACAGTAATACCTATCTGACAAAGTTGAGGAGCACTCCTATTACTTCTAAGCCTTGTGAAGATGCATGTGAAGATCTAGAGATGATGATGGCTCGAATTATCAAGAGAATCAGGAAGTGGATCCAGTGGACCACAACATGAAAGAGCCAAAGCAAAAGTGTGACAGCTCAAGCCTCTCCAACAGTTGTAGTGGATCCTTCCTCTCAAGGTGGTACATCTAATGTAACACTAGCTATCACCCAAGGACCAGCCCAACCATCCGGCAGAGGTGATCAACCTCCTAATAAGAACATCCCCATTGCACAAACTTGCCATGATGGCTCCCTCCCAATGATCAAATCCCCCTCAGATGTTGAGAATAAGAAGGTGAAAGAAGCCAAAGGCACTATGGTCACTCCTCCGCCTTCACCTCGCAGTAGTCCAGCCTCGTCAATGAGTCTTGAACTCCTTTTACCAAGTAGCCCTCATGTACAAATGGTAGACTTGGGAGACGGTGGAAGCAGTGATAGTGAATCCATCGAATCTAATGAGGCGGCAAAGAAATCCAAAGAAGTGGAGAAAGCTCAAGGATCATCGCTACTGGTTTCACAAACTCTGAAGAATCCTTTTTCTTCGACTACCAAAGCCACCACTCTAGCCAAAGGGAAGATGTTCAGCATAGATTCTTTGGGAATGGCCTCCAAAGTAATAAGTACATATTCATGGTTGGAGGATACCTAAGAGAGAGAAAGAAAGAGGAAGGATGAAGGCACCCCTAACAAAAATACTCTATCCCTTGCCATCCACTCTAGATCAACATTGAGCAAAATAAAGAAGCAAAAGACTTTATCCATCCTTGGACAAGACCCTGAAATAGGGCATCTGATCATGGAAGTTGCCAAGCCCATCAAGGAAGGAAGATTGGAGGACATGTCTACTGATGATTTTGCCTTACATTTCATGGATCTTGGAGAGGCTAGACATGACACCAAGGTTGGCTTATGGAAATCAACAAATGAAGTCATTGAAGGGCAATTAGAAAGCCTCAAGTTGTCAAAGGTTAGAATGAAGGCAAGATATAAGAACTGAATGGTTTCATCAGGAAATTAGTCATCCCATTGGTGAGCATTTCTGAGATGCCTATGACTAGTGATCCCACTATTGCAGATGTTCAAGTCCTCATCTCCCAACTCTAGGAAGATAAACATTTCAGGAAAATTGGTAGAGAGTGGAGCGAAAAAGTCAAGATTGAAGGACTCTTCTTCATAGAGTAGATTGACAATGTTATACTAAGGCTAGAAACAGAAGACAACATATCATCAAATAGAGCCACCTTGGCTATGGAGAAAATCAAGAGTGATGATTGTGTTTCCTTATTGAAGATGATCATTCACATGAAGGCAAAGGAGGCTGTAGAAGCAAAGATCTTGCCTAAAGGGGATGAGTCGTTAGTTGAATGGTTTTAGAATATGCAGTTCAAGTCTGAAATGATCATAGCCACAGAGGAGGGACTAAAGGAAATTGAAGCTAAAGTAAAGAAGGAGCAGGATTGAGATTATGAACTACTAAGAGCCTTGCACACAAATTCACAGTCTAGTGGGCAAGGAAAGGAAATCATTGGAATACCTATTATGTAGACAAGCTTCTCTAATTTTATAGATGGTCTGACATAAATAGCTTTTAGTCCTCGGAATAGGATATCTAAATTGCAGAAGCTTGGTGGAGGTGTGCACGTGGCCATGGAAGAACTGCAAGATCACTTAGGCATTGTCAAAGACCTAGCCTGAGAGCACTCTAAATGGCTCTTGAGATACACCAATGTACACATCCATATGCACGAGGAGCTAATTTTAATCATTGTTGCTACCAAGGCCTATAGGACAAAAACTGAAAAAGGAAAGAAAGTGAAGTGATTCATTTTTCGCTTCTTTTATATTTTGATGTAATCATTATAATGGGCAATTAGGCTCTTTGCCATTTGTCATTTTTGAGGGAGATGAACCGATTGAACTTCCTATATAATGGTCATCTCTGAGTCCTATATATATATATATGAGATTAAAAGGTTGGCTAATTTTTGGTGAGATGTGCTTGATATTGTAGAGTCAATTGAATGGTATTTTGTATCAATTATTTTCTATTCCAATTTGTTAGATGTTAATGGTTTTATCTTCTCTTTATCTAAATTAAAAAGGAAAGAAGAAAGCTTTGTTCCCCTATTTTTAGGAAACAAATTAATCATGACAAGTATTATCATTATGAGTTTGAAGGAGATCTCTTAGGCATTTTTCTGTGATTTAGTTTTCCTTTCTCTGGATTTAGTTTCTGATAAATTTGGCTTAGTAGCAGCTAGCATGCATATTAGAACCATTTGGTCTTGTGAGTTCATATGATGTGTGAGACTCGTAAACTTAGTATATCTTCTTGAAATCATTTCTCACCTAGGTTAAGTCTTGTATAGTTTTAACTCGGTTAACCTCTCTTTTTCTCAGGTTAAGAACATACCCCATTAAACTTAGGATAGACAAAATTCATTGCAAATCTGCAATAGGGAGATGTACCTAACAACTCAAAGGTAAGTTAGCCTTCCTAGAAGCAACTTTCCAAACTATTGTAATAAGAGTTTGTTCACAAATTAGGGCACTTGTGAGTCAGAACTGGAAAGAACAAATCTATTTACCAACATATCTGCTTCATTGTTGCCTTCTCTAAAACTATGGGAGAATCTTACTTCTTCAAATCCTTTCGATAATTTTAAAGTAGCTTCCAATTGAGAAATTATAATCCAATTTGGAGTTTTTCCTTTTTTAAGTGCGTTTAGGACTATTTGTGAATCTCCTTCGATTATAATTTTTTTAAATTCTTAGCTCTATGCCTATATTTAGACCTTCTTCTACTGCTTCTAGTTCTGCCATGTTATTTGGTGTAGCTCCCAAGGGCTTTTCTCTTTTAACAATCCATTTACCCGTTTCTTCCCTAACTATGCATCCTATTCCTCCTTTGCCAGGATTGCCTCTAGAGGCCCTGTCAAAGTTCAATTTCTTCCAATCTTTTGGGGTGTGGTTCCGATTTACATTCTTTCTTGGCCATTTTATTATTCTTCTTCTATATTAGAGGTGGATTTATTAGAAGTTTCCATTATTTTTTGATTTCAACATCCCATTCAGTGAATGAGCCTTCTTCTATCATCTTTTTTCTTAAGTCACTATTCATAACTTCCACTATATTTGCTTCAATTTTGTTGTAGAGTATTAGTGTATTAAATTCTTTGTCTTGAAAGATCTGTCTATTTCTTTCTTTCCATATTTCCCATACTAAAATTGTTGGGGTGATGTTCTAGAGTTTTCCATATACTTTCCTATTAGTATATTTTGGCCATCCAGTTATGTGGTCTTGCCATTTTTCTGGTAGGGGGATTGTCCAATTAAGCTTTGATTTGAGCTAGGTCCAGCATTCCTTCACAAACTTACATTGATAAAGGATGTGCTCAGAAGTCTTTGATTCTTCTTTGCATGTAATACATCTTGATGGTCCTTCTAATCCCATTTTTCTGATAATTTGTTGTGAGGATTCTTTCTTGGAAGGCTACCCATAGAAAGATACCAGCTTTGGGAAGCCTTGCTAGGTCCCAAAACATGTTCATTGGGATGTTTAATGCTTCTCATTTTTGTGAGTTAGTTATTTGTTTATATCCTTCTTTGACTTTATAAATTTCATCTTTGGATGCTACCCAAATTAACCTATCCTCCCTATTTTAAACTTTGATCAGCCTATCTTTCAGAAGATTTTCTAAGAACTCTTGATCTGTCTGGTTCAGGTTGTAGTCAACTAAGGATTTCCATTCCCAAGAGGTTCCTATAGCAGTTTGGATTACTCTGATGTAATCTTTAACTTTGGATCCCCTTTTGTTTTTTAAATGACTAATGACGTTGTGATTCAGACTTGTTTTTTCGAGGGGAGGGTATCCGTTCTAGGAGTCTTCCCAAAATAGTGCTTTATCTCCTTCCTCAACATCCCAAGTTATATATTTGGTTATGAGGGGGCGACACTTCACAAGGAAGTTCCAAGATGTCGAACCTTTGAGAGGGTTCCTAGTTCTAAACATTGAGGTGCTTTCCTCTATTTCTAAATATTTGTTGTAAAGAATTCTTGCCTATTTACTATATCTTTCTTGATACATTCTCCAAACTTGTTTGGCTCCTAGGGCTTCATTCTACCATTCTAGGTTTTTGATTCTTAGACCTCCTACTTCTTTAGGTCTGCATATTTTTTCCCATCTGATTAATGTTGCTTTCTTTTTGGCTTCTAAATCGTTCCAAAAGAAGTCTCTAAACTTCTTGTCAATTTTTTTGATTCATATTCTTTGGCAGTTGCAAATAGGAAAGTTGATAAGTAGGTAAGGTTGATAATACTACTTTGATTTTTGTCGCTTTTCTTGCCTTGGCTAGCCATTTTCCTCTCCAAGCTTCAATTTGTTTGTCTATTCTTTCCAACATTTGTTTCCAACCTTGGTTTCTTAGGTTTCCTTTTTCCAAATGTATTCCTAGATACTTGAAGTAGAATGTACCCTTTTTGAATCCTTATATATTTCATATATAATCTTCTCTTTCCCTTGTCGTATTTAAGAAAAAGAATTCTGATTTTTTGCATTGATTTTTTGACCCGAGGCTTTAGTGTAATTGTTGAGGATATTTTTGAAATGCTTTTTTTTCTCTTTTAGTGATTACTTTGGCGAGAATTGTATCATCAACAAATTTCTAGTGGGTGGTATTTTCCACATTTTTGGTGACTTTTACTCCTAGGATTTTGTTTTGGAGTTGTGCTGATTTGATTGCTCTTCCAAAGGATTCAGCCACAATGATAAACAGAAAAGGGGAGATAGGGTCACCTTGTCTGATCCCCCTTGAAATATTGAAGAATCCTTTTGGGGTCTTGTTGAAAAGCATTGAAATTTTTAGGGTAGAAGTACATTAAAAGATGATATTTATCCATTGTTTTGAAAAAGCAAAAGCTTCAAGAGATTTACATAAGAATCTCCAATCCACTTTATTGTAAGCTTTTTGAATATCTAATTTTAGTAACATGCATGCTTCATTATTAGTTATTGCTGAATGGATTGTTTCTTGGATGATTGAGATGTCATCTAAGATAGGTCTCCCAGGTACAAGGCCTATTTGTTCTTCTGATATTAGCTCAAGGAGAAATTGTTTTAGGCAATTAGCTAAGGTTTTGGAGAATACCTTGTAAATAGTGTTACAAAGAGCTATAGGGCTAAAGTCTCCCGATTCTTTGCTCTTGTTTTTCTTGGGTATGAGAGTCAAAAAGGTGTGATTGATTTATGCTAGAAGTGTTCCTCCATTCCTAGTTGCTTCCAGTGCTTTCCATAAATCTTCTCCTATTATCTCCCAACATTGTTGAAAGAAGAATGCTTGGAATCCATCAGGTCCAAGAGATTTATCTGGATTGATATTAAAGAGAGTCATTTTGATTTCTTGTAGTGTAAATGGTTTATTAAGAATTTTGTTATCATCAAGTGTGATGAGCTTGGGAATAGTTTTCAACATTTCTTCTTGTTTAGTTATATTGGATGCTTCATAATTATTGAGAATATTTTTGAAGTGTTCTAGGAAGATTTTTGCTATGCTATCTAGATTAGCAGTAGGTTCTCCTTGCTTTTTTTTAAATTTTTGATATGTTATTACAGTTCCTGTGATGTAAGGTGCTATTATGAAAGTATTTTGTGTTATGGTTTCCTGTTGCAAGCCATTTTTCTCTAGATTTTTGCTTTTAGTATGCTTCTTCTTTGGCCAATATTTCTTCTTGTTTTATTAGATTTTTTTTCAAGTTGGTAGGTTTCATTATTCATTCCATTTTTAATAACTTCTTTATTTAATTTTTCCAATTTCTCTTCTATATCTAAATTTTCTTTGAAAATATTTTTGAATTGTGTGTTATTCCATTTTAGGATCTTTTCCTTTATGCTCCTAAGTTTGGAAACAAAGCAAAAAAAAATTTATCCTTGAAATTGTTCTTCTTGCCACCAATTTTTTATATTGCTCATAATTTTTTTTATCCATGAACCACATCTTTTCACATCTGAATGGGTTTCTACTTGGTTTAATTTGTTCCTTGATTTCGATTTTTACCAAAAAATGATCTGATCCTGCCATGGGTAGAATTTTTGCCTTGATTTCTCTATTCATCTTACTTAATTATCCTTTGAAGAAAAATATGTCCAATCTTTCTGTTATGTAGCTAAAGTCTTTTCTCCTATTATTCCAAGTATACACTCCATTGGATGTTGGAATGTCAATGAGAGAATTCTTTTCTGTTCATTCTTTAAAATCTTCTATAGCTCTAGATATTGTTCTCACTCCACCATATTTTTCATCTCTCTTTAAAATTGCATTAAAGTTGCCCCCAATAATGATGTTCTCTACCTGTAATGTACTGAGGTAGGTGTTTATCTCACTCTAGTTTGTTAATTTTTCTGTTGTTTTTATATGTCCATAAACATTAATTACTATCATCTATAAGTTTGTCTTATTGCTGGAAACTCTGCTTCCCATCCAATTTGAGTAAGAAATGGCGTCTTCCACATTAACTTTTCAGTTCTTCCAAATAATGCCCAGTCCTCTTAAGGCTCCCCGTAATGGTTTAAATTTTGATTTCCATATTCCTAGTTTCTGCCCCAATCTGATACCTTCTTGTTTACTTAGTTTTGTTTCTTAGATTAATCAAATCTTTGTATTACAAATTGTTAGATTATGCTTTAGTAAGCATTTCTTGCTAGGGGTGTTTAGGCCCTTAGCATTCCATGTAGCAATTTTCATTGTTCCTTGGGAAGGTTCTTTCCCTTCCCTCCTTATAGAATTTTCATTATTTTAGTTTGTTCCTTTACTTGACCTATTGCTCCCCTCAATTCTTTCAATGATTTTCATCCTCTTTTCTATTTTTGCTTTCCACAGATAGGTGTCTTTATGCCTTCTTGATTCATTGCTATGCCCAAGTTTTCCAACTTTATTTGGTTGATTATTCTTACTGCAGTCTCAGATACTTCTAGTGGTTGTTGGTCCTCACTAAGATTAATATGATAAATTGATTATTCATTAGTTCCTCTTCTGCTTCTGGATTTTGCCCAATTTCCTCCTGAGTTTTTCCTTTTATTTCATTCTTCCTAGTAGAGCTTTCCACCAAGGATCCAAATTGTTCCCATACTTCTTCTACTTGATTTTCCTATTCTTTTTCTTGCATACTTGTTTGCTTTCTTATTTGTTTAGTTCTTGATGCCTCTTTTCCTATATCTGACTCCTTCCTAGATTCCTTTTTATCCTAATTCAACATGTCCTTTTCATTACTTAGTGTCTGCCAGAATTTGTAGCTTTTCTTTTTTTCTTTTTTCCTGATAAATATGTTACTCCATTGCATTGAGTCTGCTGGTGGGATGCATAGACTTTTCTCTTTCTTCTTCGTTGTTTGATCTTGTTCTTGAATAATTTCTTGTTCTAGTTCTACTTCTCAATGGCTCTCTTTTCCTAACTAGTTATTGAAAATCTCTTCCTCTACTAGTTTAAAATGTATATTGCTGCTTTTAGGTGTTACATCCTCTACCTTGATCTCCAAAGTTTGTTTTCCTCTGTGTTTTATATGATTTGCTTCTACTATGATACACTGATCTTCTAGATCATTTTGTAATAGCAGGATGTCATAAGTGAGCTTCTTTATTTTTTTGATATTGCTGTCAATCTCATCTATTGAATCCAACTCTGTTTTACAATCCCAACATTTTGTGTATTTCTCAAGTGAATGTTGACGGTCTATAGTTGTCATCGATCCATCTTCTGCCTCTTTTATCCTTTCTAAATCCTCATTTGGGTCTCTTGCTCTCTTTTTACTTTTTTGGCGCCTTTAACTCTGACCTTCTCTAGTGATCTTATTACACTATTTTCCTCAAGTCTCCCATCCTCTTTCCTACCCACCCTTGGTAATTTCTTAATGTTATTTTTGTTTGTTTTTCTGAAGTCAGTTCCCATAATCTTATTGATTTCTCCTACGTATTTAATGAATGTTAATTTGTATATTGATCTATTTGTTATGATTTTCTTATTTATGGAGTCGTTTTGATTAAAAATATAATTATATTTGAATTATGTTTGTTTGATTCAAACCCTATTAATGTTCCCAAAGATTGACCTATTCTTTTTATAATGTGTTTTTCATTTAGTTCTAGTGGTATGTTTACACATTCCATCCATTTGGTTTACTATTTATGTTTACTATCATTTTTGTTGAAATTTGGTTTCCATTCTATGAAATCTATGTGATATCCTTTGTAATAACAGTTTGATAATTCTAAAATTTCATTTCTAGATTCCATATCTAGACATTGCAAAAACCAATAATGCTTAGCATGGGATGTTATGTTACTTACCTTTGCTTGCGAGATTTTTGTTGAATACCTTTCCAAATTGGCTCTGTATTTATCTGGGTCATTTCAATAAATGCAAATACCTTTTTTTGTGCATTCCTTCCATTTAGCTTCATTGTGTATATTACTGATGATTATGGTATCTGTATAGTCTTTCTCCACAAAGTCGGTTAGTTTAGAATTTATTTCCTCACTCAGCTTGTTTGATATGTTATTCATCTTCAAGTGGGGTGGGATATAGATTGATCTCGACCTTACTTTGGTTCCCTTCTAGGTTGATTCCATGTTTTTTTGCATAGAATCATCTGCTTCCTGCTTATTTACTGAAGCCTGTGTCTACGCTAGGTGGTGACCAAGAGGTATATTGTTTGGCTCGGATATCCAAGGGGCCTAATTTGCATACCTATTGTGTTGGCTTTGTTTCAATAGAGCTATTTGTTTTGCTCTACTAGGGTATTTTGTTTTGTTAAAAAACAGCTCTTGATCTTTGAGTCGCTAGATTATGCCTTCTCTCCTTTTATCTGGTGCTAAATTTTGGTTTTTATGTATTTGCCTCCTCTTCTTTTTGTTGATAACAGTCTTCCATTCCTGTTTATTCATGCTAATCTGTGACTTATGAATGATAGCATCGCATTCGAAATGAAGCCAAGTTAGGGTTCTGAAACTCATTGATTTTTGGGGTGTTTTGCATTTTTGTTGAATCTCCTAGGTCTTTGCAGATGCTTTAGACTGATGTCTGATTAGGTTCAAATTTCTTTTCATTAGTTGATAAGGAGGTCCAGTTTTGGTTTTTTCTTCTGCTATCCAATCTTTATGCCTTTTAGCCATATCTCAAAAGGAAATTTTCTTTCGATCACCATCTGATAATGCTTGGAATTTGTTACTAATTGGAATGTAGGGGTGTGCCTGCCTTCCCCTCTGTTCTTTAACTGGTACTATGGTATTGTTCGCACTGCCATATCTAGCTATTTTATCTTTACCATAGGAGGATTTGGGATTTGCTCGAAAGTAATCTTCACAAAAGTCTGTTATTTTTGCTTTCTCTTCTTTTTTCACCATTTTCTCCTTAAAGTTAATCTTTATTTTAGTAAAGTTCTCTAATGTTTAATATTTTTATTAAATATTTTTATCTTATTTAATTTAAATCTCTCTTTTAATTAAATAATTTTATCTTATTTAGTTAAAATCTCTCTTTTAATTAAATAATTTTATCTTATTTAATTAAAATATCCATTTTAATTAAATAATTTTATCTTATTTAATTAAAATCTCTCTTTTAATTAAATAATCTTATCTTATTTAAGTAAAAGAAAATCTCTCTTTTAATTAAATAAATAAAGCCCCCCCTTAAAGCTCTCTTCTTGATGAAAAAAAGAAATAAATCAAATAAAAATAAATAAAGTTTCCTTTTTGCACGTATTTCTAAGTGGTGGGTTTTTTTACTCTCACTTGCCTTTTTAGTGATTTATCCCACATTTCACATTGCAACTTTTATTTTCTTGTCTTCTTCTCTCATGCATCCATGGTAATCCATGTAGATTACTCTTGCACTTGCATGTTAGATTAGATTTATATTTCCTTTCATAGAATAATCTTGCATTTACATTTCCTTTCATATATTAGTTTGCTTTCATGCATTGTTATCGTATAGAATAGCTCCCATTTTCATTTGCATGCATATTAGATGATCATGGAGACTAGCACTCTTGTTCTTCCTCTTTGAATCTCTCATTTTATGGTGTACTTGCATGGGCACAAACTAGGTCTAAACTGAGGACCTTCATTATAAACCATTGCACTCCATGAATAGAGAGCTATAAGTCGTGATTTGAAACCTCGTGCTTGAGCAATCTTGGATATAATGATTCATAGAAGTGTGTCAACATTTTAGCACATATTTTTGGTGCCCATCGTGGGGCAACCCACCTTTACATGTTGGTTTTGGTTTTTTTTTGAGCTAATCCCCCCGTGAAAATTTTGTTTGGAGATGAAAACCCTAGATTTTCAAAGATTTGATCACATCTACCAAACGATTTGGAGGTTCGATCTGAATTTTTTATTGTAGGTTAGCGACATATTAGAGAAGCTTCAGTAAAAATTCAAATTTTTTTGAGGTATTGCGATTTTTTATAAATTTTTCTTTAGTTTTCATAAATAAATAAAAAAATTGGTAGAAATTAGCATTTTTTCAAAAAAAAATTACATTTTTCGGAAAGGTCTTTAAATTCTACAGGGGTCTATTCTTTGTATTTTAAATTTGGAGACAATATTATAGCTCATTTGGTCGATTTATGAGAGCTAGTCTCTTTTGGAAAAATAGCTTTTTAGGACACAAATGAAAAGATCTTTTTAAAATTCTAACATTTTTGGAAAGCTCTCTATTTTTTTAACAGGGGTCTCTTTTTTTCATTTAGGGTTTTGGATCTAAAATCATGTCATAGAGGTCCAATCTTGTTGACTAGGTCAAAAATCAAAATTAGAAAAAAAGGCGTTTAGTGATTAGCTTGCACTTATCTTTCACATGGTGCAATGCATGATATGAGTTGTCATTTGGATTATTTATTGGTTATTATTGCTCCTAACAATTGATTTTTAGTTCTAACCCTAGTTTTGCATAAGTTGAGTATATATTGCATATCTTGTTTGCTTGACTCACTTGTTGGACAGTTTGCGGCTTGCTTGCATGAAAAAATTCAACAAAAAAAAGAGAGGTAAAATCTACTAAGCATGTTGTAGGGATTACCAGGTATTTTGTTTAAAGCTCTATAACATTTGGTTTCCTTTCATTAAAATGAACCTCTCGCATGTCTTACTTGAGTGATTTAATGCCTTCATACATCACATTTCAATTTATGCTCTAAAAGAACAAACATAGATTTATTTTCTC
This sequence comes from Cupressus sempervirens, assembly GCA_028749045.1. Lineage (NCBI taxonomy): Eukaryota > Viridiplantae > Streptophyta > Pinopsida > Cupressales > Cupressaceae > Cupressus > Cupressus sempervirens. The sequence goes on along the minus strand of CM053785.1, from coordinate 398,274,579 downwards.
GCATGTCTATTACACATAGTAATTAGTCCCTATAAACACTATTTGTGGATCTTGAGAGAATGGACTTCAAGCTCTTCTTGATGACAGAACCACTTGTAGGTAGGGAAGGTGTTGATCAACTCTAGGTTCAAACATTGAGTCTTTGGCAACTAACAATATGTTCTCTCTTGAGAGAAACAAAAATTGTTGTCAGTAGACATACTTTATTGAGTTGGTATCAACAATTCAGCAAGTCAATTAATCTATTTATTGTGTTTTGGTGAGGTGAAGAGGCTAGAGGATTATGCTTTGTTCCCTTTGGGAGAATAAAAAACTTGGAACCCTTGAATCTAAACCAAGTCCCCATGTGGTCCATTTTGTGAGTCTTCCTTGTAAGAGAGGGTTAACCATAGTGGAGACTCTATTGGGTAAACCACGTCAACAGAACCTCAAACGGTATTAGTCATTCCTATCGTGGAGCAACAACCATTATATAAATGCCCTTGTGGAAGAAATTTCCACAGGTGTGGTCTCTTGTCAGGCTGTCAAATCTCCTCAGTAGCTCTTAATTGATTAAATTCTCAGACTATGTCAAAACCTTGGTGCATTGGGCTTAGATTTCGTCCAATTGAGATTGAAAGAGTTGTAGAGTTGACCATTGCTACAAAACATAGTGCAACCAACTTTTTCTTTTCTAGGACCATATGCATGACTGAAAAACATTTTGAGAACATACACAAATAGAGTCCTTAGGTAATAGAATACTACATCAATATTCTCATTAATGTACAACGTTGCTGTGTCCCTTGCTCATTGTTTGAAGATAATTGTTTGCTTGAACTCCCTGGTTGTTGTCTTGTGTATCCGATTAATACTAAAGATATGGTAATGCATCTAGTTGGTCAATTAAAATGAACTAAAATTGAGTTCCTAAGTCAAAAATCAACTTTTAAACTTGCTCAATTTGTTATCCTGTCAGTTTCAGTCTTCCTCGGTTGATTTGGGTCAGATCGGGTCACTTACCCCATTGTTAGAAGCCTATTTGCACTTTGTATTCTTGTGTTTTGACCTCTTGAACTAGTAATCTTTGATTTTACGAGTGACCTTGCTTAGAGTTGGTGAGCTAGAAACCGTCCTTGTTGAGAAGATAAACCTTTAGATCCTTTGATAACACGCTTGGAGAGTCTCAATAATCTCTTGTCCATTCACTTCCATACAAATTCAAATTCAATCAATATAACTTGGGTAAATCAAGCTTGTGATCTATATGTGTTAGTTTATTCACCCATTCAGTGGGCACCTCTATGGTAGTGTTGATTTATGCCTCTTGCAAAATTCTATCTTATCACCTCTCTTTTGGACAAGTGAGTGTTCTTACTATCCTAGTTTGGTACCAACATTTCTTAGGACCATCCTATCACCTAGTACCTTTTTTTCCATACTAGTTACAACAAGATATCAAGTAGATCAAGGAAAGTGACCTCAAGTAGTCTTTAAATAATTATCCTTAGTTCATACTCGCCAAAAACATAAAGGAAAATAACTCGTATTTGATCAATCACCCAGGAACAACTTAGAAGTTTGGTTTGATCCTAAGAGTAACCTTAGTGAGTTGAGTAAACCTTTACCATCTTGTCACTCAGATATGGATATGAGTTACACAATGACTTGACGAGAGAGGGAATAAATGGATAAATGCCTTGATGATGTATTTGAAAAATATAGAGATACTATTTCATTTGGTAGCCCCTCCCATGCAAATTGATCAGTTTCACACCTTATCTCAACTAGATATCTAGATGCACACCAAAGAGTAGAAAGAGATAAGAGGCAAGCCTATCAAGAAGAACAATCACAACATAAAGACCAATATGATGAACATTATGGCACTTATGTGAATGAAACTTACACAAATGACTTGTTTAAACATTCAAGACCAAGTTCACCGCTCATAACAACTTCAAGATACATGAGTGAAAGACTTAAGAAAATTGAGAATGAAAAGAAAGTCTTCTTAGACGAACAAGATGAAAAGGAAGAACAACTTAGACTCCTAGAGTTGGAAAGAAAAACCTTGTTGGAGATAGAAATGAAAGCCTACTGGGAGGAGCAAGATAAACTCTTCACTCAACAACTTAATCAGCAATTTAACAACATGCGTATTGGTGGTGGAAGCAAATCTCCTCCATCCACCCCTCATATTATTCCATGAAGTGGAAGACATTGAAGAACATCTTCATGATCTCCTAGCCCTAGAGGAAGGAGGGCTTCAAGACAATATCATCATAGGAGATGAACACCTCATAGGAATTCAAGACAACCTTTAGAGCATACTCATCATGATTCACAATATGGAGGTAGTAGCTCGAGTTTTGATATCAACTCCTAAGACTTCATGAAGATACAACAAGAACCACTCTTCTAGCAGTACATGGAGAGATACCTAGAGCAAAACAAAGACAAGTTCCTAGAGAGCTTAATCAACAAGGGCACTAGGGTCCCCTACAACTTTGATGTGGACAAGAAGATTAAGAAGCAAAGTCCATCTCAAGAAGAAGAGATCAAACAAATTAAGAGTGTGATGGAAAAGATGTTGGCACCCAAGAGTTCATTCTCACTTGATTCAATTTGTCCTAATCCTTTTGACAAAAGTGTTAACATGAAAGACTTCCCTAGAAAGGTTAAGATCCCTCAATATGACAAGTATGATGAGAATGGAGATCTACATGACTATGTGCATCATTTCTATATCATGATTTTTGAGTTTCATCAAGATGATTTGTACCTCATGAGATTGTTCCCAAGGAGTCTTAAAGGTCAAGCGATGGAATGGTTCATCAACATAACTCCCCCTGTTAAGACATTCAAAGGGCTCATCCATAGATTTGTCCAATAGTTTGCATACGACCTTTCAAGATCTATCACCATGTTGGACTTATACAACTTAAAGAAAAATCAAGGGGAATCCTTTGTCACTTTCTTGCAAAGGTGGAGATGAAAATGCTCTTGCTACTCTAGGACCATCCTAAAAATGAGAAGATTGACACCCTTGTTAGCAACTTGGTTCCCAAAATGCAACATGAAGTTAGGAAGATGGTTTTTGACACCACGGTTGAAACTAGATGTAGGATTGAGGATATTTTGAAAGAACAAGGAATTTTGACCAAACATGGAAATAACAACAACAAGAGTGGTCAAAATTGTTGGCACTCAAAATTGAAGGCCCGATTTTGAGCACTATTGAGAAATCAAGCCCCTTAAATGCTTTTTGATGAGTTTGTACCCGATTGTCAGTCTGAGGCCTAAGAGGTGTTTAATACCTCTAGCACCTTTCACTCAGTGCGTTTGCATGTTCCATGAAGTTAATTTATCATTCTGAGCCTTCCCGTGAAGTCTTGTTTTAAGCAATTGTCAAATCTACAATTTTACCCTAAGTGTCAAACAATGACAGGAGGCCATGTTTGTGATTGAATATCTCACACCCAAAAATGTTTTAGGACTCACCACTTTGGAAGTGTCTGGTATTCATACCTGAGAACCTATGTTTCAGATTTCAAGCCATTTTGAGTTTGTTTGACTAGGTTTTGAATCCCTCAAAGTTGGTAGTTTATTATTTTCATGCATTTGCACTTTGCACACAATTCTGGGAAGCCCTGTTTGGCATGTTATAACTTTGACCCAGTTGATCTGAATGCTAAAATTCCTTTTGCATTGCATTATAGAGATCAGAGACTTGTCATGTTTCAAGTTTCAGCTCTTGATGAATCCATTTGATCAGTTTTCAAATGCAATTCCAAATGGAATTTCTAAAGTTTTACTGGTGTCAGTATTTGCAGATTTGTCAGGGCCCTTGTTTGGGATGTTATAACTAGAGATTCGTGATTGGAAATATCAAATGGATTGTACCATTGTGTTGTCCTTCAAAAATAATCCAAGTGTGTTAGTTTTCAAGTCATGACGAATCCATATGCACACTTTTCCAGGTCCATTCCGTTTGCAAAAATCGTTATCTTGTCGTTGTTTCCAGTCAGCAAATCCAGGTAGCTCACTTTGACCACTCGCCAAATGCACCTAGTTATTCATCATGAGACTAGATCATAAATCCATATTCTCCTCATGACAGTGAACCAACACCCCAGTTTTCATTTTCCCAAGTGCCCGTTTGCCCAGTTTTCGAGGCTAAATCCAAACCCAGTTTATTGTTTTCTTACTTGTTTACTTGCAGGTGATTCTGAAAGGGTGATTTTGACGGTCAATATCTTTTGACTCTAAATTTTTCATGAGATGAGATTTGACAGGGTGCAAGAATGCTAAACAAAGATTCAGTGTCTTGGATTTTAGAGCCCAGTCAGGTGTTTAGATTAGTTTTTAAGGTTAGTCAAAGGACCTCTTGACATCAAATTGACAATTTGCAGAACAGAGGTAAAAATGAGTTTTAAGGATCAGTTAGTGGTCGAATTCATTTCCAGTGAGTATTAGATAGTGAATAGATCAATTTAACAGTTTAGTTGTTTGAAAGAACCCACTTTGGGGGGGCCCGACTAAATTTCGTTAGAATGAGGAGGTGTCGAGCTAGAAAGTGTTATGAGTTAGTCGGTTTGACTAGTTTATCATTGTATTCGAAATATGTTGAAGATAAATAATGTGTAGAGAGACATGAAGCCAGGCAAGTATGCAATTTGCAAAGTTGTCTGATGGTCTACAATGCACTGATGCATCCATTCCAATCAACAATTTGAAATACTCACAAGTCAAAGTTTGCTCAGTTCCTTATTTTATCTATGTTCTCTTACCCAATAACATGTGGCACAATTTTAGAATCTTTGCTCTGTGATATTTTATCACTAAATCTCAAACACCACTTCCAGCTGATCAAGTCAAGCCACTACCCGAACACGAATATGAGGGAGAGGGTTCTCTTCAAGATATGAAAGGCAGAGCCATTTCTAACTGGTCTTGTAGATATGTATGCAAAATTTAGGCATTATAAGTATGTTCCCAGGGTGTTTGAGAAAGCATTGGAAAGAAATACAAAAGCATGGAATTCAATGATAGGGAGCATTCGTTGCCAGTTGTAGAGCCCATTGAAACTTGGAGCTTGGAAGATTGGTTGCAACATGAATCTTTACTATGTTGCCTGATGTGATAAAATTATCCTAAAGCAATGTGTGTGAGCAAGTAATTTAGCATTAAAAAGTAGCTCCACACATGGAGAATAAAGGGCAGCCACAACAATCTGGAAATGTGGAGAAGCTTTGAAGTTGTTTGAAAAAGGGCTCCAATGTCTTGAGCAAAGGGGCAACGACATGCTAGATACAAGAAATCCACATGCTAAGAGAGAAGTCAATGCATCCAAAGAAGGAAGCCTGCCACAATGAAAGATGCCCACAATGGGGAGAACACCATACACGGGTAACGGGGTAGTTTGTAAAAGACACCAAAAAGGGAAAATGCCTAGCAGTATTAGAAAGCACAGTTGGGAGCACTATTTTACAGTAAGAAATTGTTGGTCAAAGAACACACAGTAGCCCATAAGTAGCTCATGCCATTAGAGCAGGGGAGCAATCAATTCCAAAGGGAGTTCACAAAATTACGTTGATCCATGACAAAGAGCTTCACATTGGAGGCAACCCATGTAGAATGCAACACATTAAGCAAGAAGAGCGCCTCTTTGTGACTGCCCATGCATGTACAAAGGAACTCCACGCAAGGTGCAAGAAAAGAAGTCCCAGTTCCACACTATAACAGAGAGCATTCACGCATTGAAGGGAAGAAAGTGCTAAAGCAAAAGGAAATCCCAAGACCAGTGTGTGTGTAGGAAGGAACACTCCACCACAGGGGAGGAAGCCTACGCCAATGAAGGAAGGAGCCGCCATCGAAGAATAGACCACCCACACAAGTTTGAAAAGAGGAAGCATGAACAAGAGATGAACGCCCATGTAGGAGGAATGTTAAAGGTGAATAAGCAGAATGCGTAGATCACCTAGCGCTAAACAGGGAGAACCCACATGCTTGGGAAGCAGAGCTAGCACAAAAAAAGAAAGGTAAAGCCATGCAAAAGCAAACAAGAAGCCCGCGTCTAAAAAAAAAAATCATTGCATAAGCCAAGCAACAGCAGAGCAGGGCAGTTCACATGAGGGGCCAGGAAGTCTAAAAGTGGAGACGCTATGTTTGGAGTGGCTCCCACGAATGAAGGAAATTTATTTAGTAAGAACCTGCAACAACAAAGAAGAGCTCTGTGTTTTAAGAAGGAAGTTGACTTTAAAAGAAGGAACCCACGCGAATAGATGCATAGGAGAATATAAGATTTTTGAAGGAAATTGCCCATGTCCAAGGCAAGACAGTCAACGCAATCTGCTAAGAAGCAACTGGCTAGCAAGTGAAGTAGATTAGCAAAGTGTTGAGAAGAAGCCACCAAATGAACAGGTGAAGTACTATTCAAACACAATTATCCCACATTGAGGATGCAATGGAATTTTTTATTCTTTTTAACCCCGAATGCATTATCATTTAACATCTGCAAGATGTCAACTTTATAAAGGCAGAGCTTGACATGTGGAGGGGCCCACAGTGTTCACTGACTAGCTTTTGACTCGCCCAAGCGTTGGAGCAGAAATTGGTTTGAAAACACTTACATTCCTTCGATTACCTCGTATGCCCGAAGAGCGAACTTAAAACTTCTCCAGTGCTATGGGTTTCAGCGTATGCTCGTAAGACAAATTCCAAAGCCCTATGCTGCTCCGCTTAGGTCATGAGAGCGAAAACCAAATTTTAGACATCTTTAGGGATATGTCTAGCGTAAAGGCATAAACAAAATTTTGAAGGCTTTCGAATTTACGAGTGCTCGTACGAGTGTAAAGTGCAATGTTCATCGTATAGGCATAAGTGAAAATGCAAGGGCTTCCGGGGCTACAAAAATAAGGTATTAATAAAATATTAATATATCCTTCATGTATGAACATAAATGGAGAAATGAGAGCCTTTGGTGCTACGAGTAGGAATTCATTAATTAATTAATTAAAAGTATTTCAAGAGAGGTATAGGGACTTGCCACATGACGACAGTAGATTGAGGGAGAAATCAAAATTTAGAGAAGATAAACGCATAAAATGAAAAAATTGAAATATTTTGGAATTTTATATAGTTTTGACTATGTAAAATTTTAAATTTTTCATTTTTAATGCAAAGACACAGTTCAGACTAGATTTTTCAAACTGCTACAAGGGGGGCATTTTTTGTTCGAAATATGCCTTATCATATACCGTTGGAACCAAGAGAAGCTGAATTTTCTAGATCTGGGATCAGTTTTTGCACAACAATCCACCCATTTAAGTTATAAGAAGGTTTGCAAATTTCAAGGCATTCTTAGTAAAAGGGGCAGAATTCATCATGAAGTGTCAGAATCAGTTGGGGAACATGTATTGGAGTCTTTTGATGCCAAAAAAAATTCAGGAAAAGTTTTCATCCTTCTGGAGTTCAATTTTAACTGATTTTATGCTATTGTTATGAGTTAAAATCAGGAATGAAATCAGTTACTCATTAAATCAGATATTTGAGATATTTTGTGCTATTGAAGAGGCCTAATGATGAAGATTTGATTTACTAGTTGAAGGGAGAGATTAGAGAGTTGTTTTTAATTTGTTGAGAAGGTTTTCCAAGTGGACAGATCTCATGTTCAGATCAGATCCAGGAATGAATTCTTCTCCAATATCTTTCTTTCTCTCATCTTTTGTAAGGGTTCCAATTTTTTGTCACTAAGAAACCAATTGGTTCTAGTTCTTTGGAGAAAATCTGCTCATTATTGTGATACCAAATTTTGGATCTAGTTCTTGATGCATTCCCAATACTGAGACACCATTTCTTCAGCACTTTCTCTCTTGTATGAACAACATTAGGAAGGTTAATATAGATAGTTTAGATCTGTTAGGTATTTCCATGTTTTCATTTTCATGCATAGGACTATATTAATTTCAAGGAAATAAATGCAGAGAGCAGTAGATGATTGAGTTTCAGTTGAATCTTGTCTCCATCGTCAGTGAGTTGTAATGTTTTATGACCTTTGAACAAAGAGCCTACGTCATAGTTGCAGTCCCTTAAGGCTGTATGTTGTTTCATTATTGCTGATAGTTCAAAGAATTATGTGAATGCTTCATAGAAATCAACAAGGTTACAGATTTATTGAGGAGGATATCAGGTAAGAATGAGATTTAAACTAAACATAGATATCTATTTACAAGTTGAATAGATAGATTAGATATCTAAAGATACATATATGTCTCAAATATTCATATGTATGTTTGTGATTCATGGATTTGCCCAATGGTTAAGGCACTGATCAATTACAGGATCATTAAGCCTTACTACTGCATATCTGAGGGTTTGTTGAAAATCAACATTATTAATTAAACATTCTTTCCCTTTCATGTTGAAGGACCTAAATGTTTAACCCTCACTCAGCTTGTAAATATCATAGATTTGCATTTAGCTACTATAGATATTTGTCATTTCATGAGTAATTAGGAGATATAAGGGGTTTCATGTGCTTAATAGATTCAGGGATATGTTTTTGCATTGGTATAGTATCAATTGAATCTGAGGTCTACTTGCCTAGGTTTAGCAGAGCCTGAAGTAGAAGAAGGGTCATGCCTTATAGTTGGCCTATTGTTAGAAATGGCATGTTGAAAATGGGAGTTAGCTACCCCTAGATATGTCAGTTTCTCAGTGGGATAATTGAAAACCCTCCAGCATTTTCAAACACCAACAAAAATAACAACCCTAACAAGGATAAAGGAAAGAACTCACATTGAAATAGGAAAAAATAAGTGGTTAATGATGGAGTTGTGGACTCCTCCAAACCCAACGATCAAGTTTTTCTCCATTTGTCTAGTACTATTCAAGCCATGAAACTCAATGCATCTAATCAACATGAGAACAAGCCAAGATACCAAGATAGGCCTAAGAAAGAGATGCATCAATTTTCAAAACTTGGTGATTCATATGAGGATGTCTTGAAAATATTCATTGCTAACAACCTTGCACATCATCAAGATCCCACAAAGCATTATATACCAGATGTTAAGCCACATTGTTGGGATGAGAAAGCCTTTTGTAAGTTTCACAATGGGTTTGGAGATGATATTGAAAACTGTTGGAAATTCAAACATATCATCCAAGATGTCATTAAGAATGGCAAACTTAAGGTAGATGGACTGAACACCAATGCCGATCATAAGGCATTCAAAGAACCTTTGCCTAAGTACGAGAAAGAGAAGGGGAAAACCTCTAAACCTAAGAATGGTAAGGTTGAGGTCAATTACACTTACACAAATGCAGAGAATACTATCAACATGCTTGAAGTCATAGAAGAAAACATCAACATGATGAGGGGTACAAATTCCTATGGTTATGATTTAGACATAGACTCTTCTCCTATCTTTGATGAAGAACCCATTGTGGTGCTAAGGGGTCATAACTCTAGAATGTCATACTCTTAATGTTGTTGTTGGTCATTTTTTCCTTCCCACCAAAATTGCCACTTTGAATTGGAACATAGTAATGTTCAAAAATTCAAAAATTCAAATAAAATGGGGACAAAATACCTTATACTAAACCCTAGGTTATGTTTTAATTCCTAAGTAATGTGCAATTAATATCTCCTTGTGGGTCTGTGTTTTATCTACCGAACGATGCAAATGTATCTACAATCGTCACTTTGTCATTATGCAAAACTACAAAAACTTTAATTCATGCGACATAATGATGACTCAAAGCGTGTATTTTGTGGACCCTTCTTGTCAGTACAATTGAGCAATTGTCAGAGTACGTTGATAGTTTGTTGGTTTCTCATTAGCTAAGGTAATGACTGTGCAAGGTGGGTCCTTTCCTTTTATGCACAGTTCCTTTAGTACATTTTACTCATTGTCAGATCAAGGATGATCTACGATCATCACTTTGTCACCATGCAGAGTTGCAAGGTAGTTATTCATAGTGATAGATTGGCATGTGGTAGGTGGGTCCTTTCCTTTTATGCACTAGTTCCTTTAATACATTTTACTCACCATCAGATCAAGGATGATCTATAGTCATCGCTTTGTCACCATGCAGAGTTGTAAGGTAGTTATTCATAGTGACATAGTGATGGATTGACATGTGGCAGGTGGGTCCTTCAGTGTCAGACAGGTTGACAAAGGATCATGTTTCTATTGATTGGTGCAGTGATAGGTTGGGTGTACCTTCAGGGCCGTTAGATGGAGGAAGATCAATGTCTCTTGCTATGTTTCTATGGGACAATGGTCGACCTTTAGTCATAGCGACATAGTGAGGTCTTTCCATGTGTCCTAGTGGGCCTAGTTTGGCAAGTGTAATTAGGTTAATATCACAACTAGAATTAACAATATTGTAAGTCATCACAGTCAAGTTTTGAAGGGTGGCACAATCAAGGTGATATGGCAATCAAATGCATGAGGACTTTGCGAGGTGAAAAAAAGAAATAACATAGTTGGACCACGTGGCTTAGTCTAGTTGCTTGACTAGGTTGACCTGCTAACTTTGTTGATTTGTAAGCCAAAAATGAAGGAAATTTGGGTTTTCTTGCACAATTTGATCTTTTTGATCGATCCCAACCACTCCAAGTTAATACTAGGTTTTAATGGCATAAAGGACACTCTTTCCACCATCCGATCTTCCATTTTGAGGAGTTTTAGCATTGATTGGCACTGTTTCCATCACTTCAGGGTTCTTCCAAGTTAGGGTTTCCATGATTTTCATGCCTCTGCAAGTGTACCAATTCAAATCTTTCAGTTTGGATCATCTTGATTGTCTTATGAGCATTTAATGGTAGTAGTTGTGGAGTAACTTCAATTAGAAAAATCTCAGTTATGCTTGAGCTATAAAGGCAGATTTTGTAATCTTTGTAAGGGTTGATCTTTCTCTGATTCTCTAGTATTGCTTCTATGCATACTACTGTAAATGCCTTTGAGCCATTGTAATCCTCTGCTGAGTCTCTTTTAGCCATTAAAACACTATGTAAGATTTCTTTGCCTCTAGTTAATGTGTTTGTCTATATTCTGCAATTTGCATGATTGTATCTACTTTTGAAATTTGAATGATATAAAGTTGAGATTCTTCCTATAGAATTCTTTTGTTGTTTTATCTACATGTGGTTGTTTAATTAAGTAAGGTATGAATCTATATTCTTTGAGGTTACAATAGGTTAACTATGTATTTATGGGAGAAGATAAGGTCAAAAACTCTATTTTGGTTGATCACCCCTTAGGTTAGAGTAGGTAGATTTGCTTTCATGCATTTCTTCTGCATTTCCCTCCCCAAGTGTAGTTAGGTGCACCCTGATAGTAAAGGAAGTTGACCTTCCTCAAAGACTCAACTTCATAGTTCAAGTCCCACAACTTGGAGGTTGTTTCCATGTTTCACAAGGTTGTCCTTAGGTGAAAACTTTGGACAAGGGTGCAAACTTTTGTGACAATAGTTCTCACATGAAGTTAAGGTTCCATTATCATTAGAGGACCTAATTCAGGTCAACCAAGTAAACCAAAACAAGTGGCATCCAAGAATGTCACCTCAAAACCAATAGATAATCCTAAGTTGAGCTATAATCTTGTCAATCAGTTGCAAAGAACGTCAACTCAAATTTTGATCTTTGAGCTCTTAGAGTTGTCCCTAAGACACAAGCAAGTCCTAGAGGATGCTTTGCATGCAATGAACATCTCTAACAACTTAGACATTGATCAATTCCAAAACATGGTTAACCATATTGCTAACCCTCATTACCTTACTGTTAGCCATTTTAGCCTCCCCCTCTTTTATTCCCTTGTTGTCATCATTGAAATCCGATCAAAGATATCTATTCATGTTGTCAACATTGCACAGTGTGTCAGGCATGTGGCTAAAACCTAACTAAAACCCTAGTTATCCCCTTCAATGTTATGATAGAGTTGTTTAAGTGGGAGATCGTATGTCATTTTTATATTTTCCATCAAGTGTTATGAACTTATGATCGAGGTTTTCAGTGTCTAGTCGTAAGCCTTGAATCTTCCCTCTTTTGATGTTATGAAGTAAAGCCTAGTGAAGGATTGTGAAGGTGATTTATGAGTCTCTTAATGTTACAATAGTCAGTGTTGTCATAGCATTGTGAGGGTTTGTTATGAGGGTTCTGATCTCACAATTGTCCCAGTAGCATATCATTGTAAGTGCTTTGATTGGATCATAAGATTGTAAGAAAAAGAAAAAATGTCTCGAAGGCCCACGATCAATCATGGTCATTGATCTAGAAGTAGATCAATGCTTGTCGTATTCTTACTTTTCAAAGATGCATGAAGTTTAGCTAAAGCAAGAAAGCAACATAGCAACACGTGGAATGGCTAGGCTAGGTGCAATATAAAGAATTATTCTGTGAGGCAATTGAATCTTTTGATCTTATGATAAGTTGTTGATCATAAGATCGCAGGAGCAAGCAATGAAGGTTTCTAATGCCACAAAATGTAGGTGAGTGTATGGTCATAAGGGGTAATATAAAGTGAGTCTGAGAGTCTCCAAAGTTATGACAAAGGAGAGAAAACTGCCAGTGTGTGATTGGGAGTCAAAGGTAGTAGTTAAGAGAAAATTTTTGAAGTCATGACAAGGTTAGTTGGCTATGATCGAGAGATCATAAGAAAAGAAAAGGTAAAAGCTGATGATACGTGAAGTTGTGTCATATGGTCATAGGAGATAAGACACATGTTGGCGATGCTATAAAAAGGTTATGAACTGCTAAGCATAAGATTATAATTCCAACTGATGCCCTGATGTTACGACAAACTGTTATCGTGAGATCAAAGAAGATTTGAAGGAAACCTTGAACATGCAATAAGTAAGTGATCATATGATTGTAAAGGCCAATTTCCTTTCCTGAGATGATACGAAGGGTTTGAATGATAAAGTCAATCATAATATTGCAATCCCTAAAGTAAGACATGAAAATATTTTCTCCCTTTTTCTGAGCTAGAAACAAGATTATCTGGCAGAATGCTTCAATGATATAAGGCCACGTGGTGAGGTTGACTGTTGAATCTAGTTGACTTGATGATGTAGTTGACCTCAGATTGTTGTGAACAATTTAAAAGTGACTCATTAATGGTGAAAAAATCCTTTGATTGCCTACAACCATCTTTTGGTGTTCTTGATGCCTGATAGATGCAAAATTCATTCTACCATCGCCACGGTAGTCCATCTACTAGTCAGAGCAATTATGGTCATTTTTTTTGTCTCTTCAGGGCCCGAGTTTGCACCTAAAGATCAGATTTCCTGCATATGGATGTGCATCTAATCAAATCTTCCTTGGATGAGCAGTTATTATTCTCTACAATTTGAAGATAATGGTTGAGTTTTAGGGTTTCAGTTGAAGTCTTCTCAATTATGCCTAAGCCATAAATGCAAATTTTGTAACTCTTAAAAGGGTTGGTCTCTCTCTGATTCTATAGTAGTTGTACTGTATACTCTGCTATTGTAATTTCCTTTTCCTCTAAGTGAATATATTTCTCTGTTGTCCCTCTTTCTTCCATTAATACATGTGCAAAACCTCCCTGCATTATGTTAATGTATTACTTTCTTTCTTCAAGTTGTATGTTGTATCTATTTTGCCTTTGAATGATATAGAGTGAAGTTCCTTCCTTATAACATTCCATTGGTTTTAGATCTACATGTGCTCGTTGAGTTAAAGAAAAGATTTAATCTGTATACTTTGGGATTATATTGATGAACTATGCAATTCTAGGCAGAGATAAGACTGGACGTACTATTTGGTATATTGCCCCTCTAGATTATGCTAGGTAGTTTGATTTCATGTATTTCCTTATCCCTTTTCCTTCAAAGAAGTAGTTAGGTGCACCTTGATAGTGAGAAAGTCAACCTTCTCTGGAGACTCAATCTCATTGTTCAAGTCCCACAACTTGGAGATTGTTTCCATGTTTCACAAGGTTGCCTTTAGATCAAACTTCAGGCAAGGGTGCAAACTTTTGCGACAACAATTTTTGGCATGCCCTATGGGACAGATATTGAAGCACTTTTGAAATCTACTAGTGTCTGGAAAGAAACTTCAAACTTATATTGAGGAAATAGTACTATTCTTAGCATTTCAAGCCTTCAAGAGGCTCTTATTCAAAGCACTTGGCAACTCCATGTCTACACCTTGGTTTCCAGACCATAATTGTTGTAATTCATGGACAAGGTTCAAACGAGGGCATCTTCTAGAGGTATTTTTTAGTTTCATGAGCTTTAATTTTCAAACCTTATAAGGAAGTAAAATAGACTCTCACTATCACCAGTAAGAAGTTTAGAAGTAGTACAGATACCTGCTAGATCTCTCTCTACTCCTCCAATTGATAGATCACAACCTAGAGTACCATCTTTTTATCTAAATAGATCATTATTCCACATGGCCCTCCCTACAAATCAAGTTTTTTTTACCTTCAATTGAGGGAGTCCTCTCATCTTAGCCCAAAGACATGATATCCTAGTATCTGCTCTTAAAAGTCTACCTGAATATACCTGTGAAACTTCCATTTCCCCAATAGAAAATATTCAGGAAGTTTCAAACATCTGCAATATACATGGTATTACGGAGGATGATGTTGTTGTTAGAATTTTAGCCTCATTATTAAAGGGAAAATCTTTACAATGGTATAAAGGATTACCACATAATTATATCAATAATTAGGATGAGTTAGGAGAAAGATTATTCAAACATTTTAAAGATAATAGGGATCAACTATCACTTTTAGGGCAGCTAACTATGATCAAGAGAGCAACCCATTAATACGTGATAGATTCCAAAAAACATGGGATAGAATACCTATTGTAGTAAAGCCTTCCCTTGGTAATGATTTCTTGTATTACCTAAGAGCTTTCAATTGTGATATTGCTATTACTTTACAAACCATGGGAGGGGATACCTTACCAACTGCATATCAAGTTTCCATAAGAGCAAAAAATACCTTGATTCAAGGAGGGAAGTTAGCTCAAAGGCCTCCAATGCCTTTCTTTCCTAACATGCCTACTCATCAACCTACAGTAGCCCCTATTCCTACCACATACACAAGCCAACCTCTTGCCATAACCCAAATAGCCTATACATCTTCTAATGAGTTAGAAGAATTAAAGAACATGATGCAAGCTTTGATGCAAAATGTTGACAAGATTAAGGATCTAAGCACAAATATTGATAGGAAGTTTCAAGACCATTCCTTAGTGGTTCAAAAGATGAATAATAAGTTGGTGACCTTGGAAAGGCAACAAGCTTAAGGTAATAGGGCCTTTTAACCTCGTTATCAAAACCCCACATATAATAGGCCACCAAATTAGGGTCAAGGTTATGTTCCATACAACCAAAGTAGGCCTATGGGTAATTCCTCTACTACAAATGCAAGCAACATTTTAGTAAGGACATTAGTCCCTCAAAATAACCTTGCTCAAGATCAAGATGTTTTTCCTTCTTGCAATTGTTCATATGAGCATTGTATATGCTATAGGGTAGAACCATCCCAAGCACTAACCACATAGGATCAAGTAGCAGGACAACAATATAGCTGTAGTCAACCTACTAATGTTTCTCACATATAGTAGTAGGGTGATTGTTCTTTTATGAACTATAAAGTAGAGGAACATTGTCATGCTAACTAGGATAATTATGATCTATTATAGCTTATAATGCTAGAAGAAAAAGAAGAGCCTTTGAGAATGCTACACCTCCTCCATCAAACAAGGCTTCAACTTCAAGTGTTGCCCCTCATACTCCAATTATAAATGCATAATTAAATGTTTCTCCCCAACATAAGCAACAAGAGGTCACCTAAACCTCGGGTTGCTCAAATTTAGTCATCAATTCCTATAGGCCCCAAGGCTCCAAACAAAGTAGTTGACAATCCTCTTAACATAATAGATTAGATGAAGAGGACTAGTGTTGATATTACTATGTGGGATGTTATCATTATGCCACCATAACTAGAGCTACTACAACAAGAGTTAAAGAGTATAGAGGTGTCAAATCAGTCAACCACCTTAGATGATGCAACAAGTTTGGTGCAGCCAACAAAAGAAGGAGACACAAGTAAGAAAAACAAGCCTCCTCCTTTTTATGTCTCTTTGATTATAGGGGACAAAATATTTCATAATTGCATGATATATTCTGGAGCTAGTAGTTTTGTGATGCCTAAATGTGTAATTGAACTTCTTGGTATTAAATGAACTAATGGTTAGAGATGTACTTCAATTAGATGGTAGCTTTGTTACAATCGTAGGAATCCTAAAAAATGTGGAAATGACATTGCATGCATGCCCTGGTTGTGCTATCACTCGAGACATATAAGTAGCTAAGGTTAATCCACATTTTGCCATCTGTCTTTCTAGAGACTTCACTATACAAATAGTTGGTTATATTACATCAGATTGGTCTTATATGTTCTTTAGGACAAGATATGGGACATAAGCCTCCATAAGGGCAGAACCTCTGGCCCTTAATCATGTAGAGACCTACGACCCTTAATCATGTAGAGACCTACTCACCTAGCCCTATAAAAATGAATTGTTCAATCCATGAGATAGATAATGAGGGTATGACACATGAACCTACCACCTCCCTAACATAGGTGTCAAATTATCTTTTAGATGAATGGGCCACTACTTTTCAATTTGATCCAATACATGAAACTGAAGAGACAAGCCTTGGTACATATTACATATTGGAGAAAGGTGCTCCTATTCCTAATCTCAAAAAAATAGAAGAGGACATTGATGGATTATGGAGTATGTTCTTTGATGGCTCAAGAAACAAGAATGGCTTAGGAGCTGGTGTGATGCTTGTCTCCCCTAGTTGGAGAAATTTTACTTCTCTTATAGACTCTAATTTAGTTGTACTAACAACATAGCAGAATATAAAGCATTGATTCAAGGCCTCCAAATTTCACAAAAGAGGGGGATCAAATCTTTAAAGGTCTTTGGAGATAGTGAGCTGGTTGTAACCAAGTAAGGAGCCAGAACATCACAAAGAATAATATACTCAAATCATACAAGCACAAAGTTTGGGATATGCTTGAGGGCTTCCAAGCATTTGATATCCAAAGTGTCCCTAAAAGAGATAACAAACATGTTGATAGAGTTACAACAATAGGTTCTCACTATGATGTAATAGGGCATGTTGAGGACAAAAGAGAGCAACACATTAGACTAGTTGTAATACCTACAGTTCCAGATAACCATGCCCATTGACAGGTGTTTGACTCTGATGTGCAGATTATCAACTTTTTGCAAAGTGAAGCAGAATTCTTTGATAGGAATCAATCCAAGCTACAAAGCCAATATGGTGATCAATCATGAATCTCAACTCTAACAAGTTTCCTAAGGGTCTAATCACTTTATAAGGTGTTTTCAATCCTAATGATCAAGTAAGGAGCAGGGATCTGAACCTAGTTGCAAATAAAGATGATCACATACCAGTTGCCATTGTTGATGGAAGGGTTCTCAATTTGGGAAAGGTATGCTCTGAAGTTGAATGAATTTTTTTTGTTCATTTATGTCAAGAATTCAATGATGAATTTGCATGGACATATGATGATTTAAAGGGTTTTGACCCAAGTTTGTTTCAACATACCATAGATTTCAATAGTGATGCAAAGCATGTTGGGCAAAAGAAAAGATCGTTCAATCCTAAGATTAAACCTATAATCAGAAAGGAGCTATCCAAGCTAATAGTGGCTAATATTATTTTCCCTATTAAGCATTCCTCTTGGGTAACCAACCTTGTTCTTGTTAGAAAAGTGGAGAAATCAGATTATGTGTACATTTTAGAGACCTAAATAAGGCCTCTCTCAAAGATCATCATCCTCTCTCTTCCATGGAACAAATCTTATCCAAGGTTAGTGGCTTTGAAAGATTTTCCTTCCTAGATAGGTTCTTAGGTTATAAACAAGTGTTAGCATGCTTGAGAAATTTGTGCTAGTCTACCTTGATGACATAACAATCTACTGAAAGAATGTGGTAAACCACTTTGGTCATCTGAGGCAGGTGTTCATCAAGTGTAGGGAATATGGTGTGTCCTTAAATCCAAGCAAGTGTGTGTTTACCACCAATTGAGGAAAGTTGCTAGGACATATTGTGTCTAGGGATGGCTTAACCATTGATCCAAAAAGAATAAAAGCAATCCTTGCTCTTCCACTTCCTAGTCATAAGAAGGGTTGCAAATTTTCCTTGGTAGAATCAAATTTGTAAGAAGGTTCATTCCTAACCTTGCTACCATGGTCAAACCCCTTACAACCATGCTGAAGAAGAATATGGTTTTCACTTGGACCAAGGAAGGGAGAGCTAGTTTTGAAGAAATCAAAGCAATAATAGCATCATCTCCTACCCTTATCAATCCCAACTTTGATAAGGATTTCATTCTCTATACCCTTGGGGGTGAGTTAGGCATATCAACAATCTTGAAATAGTTGAATGATGCAGATGAAGAGCAACTTATAACCTTTTTCAATGAAGGGCTAAATAATTATGAGAATAGATATAGTTATGTGGAAAAACAAGTTCTAGCTATCATAAGAGCTTTAAAGAAATGTAGACATCTGTTATCACATAACAAGGTCCAGCTCCTAGTTCCACATGCAAGTGTGAAGGAGTTCCTCTTGAACAAAGATATCAGTGAGAAAAGAACTGGATGGATCACCAAGGTCATGAATATGACATAGACATCAAAATCACAAAGCTTGTGAGAGGTAAAGGATTGTGCGAGAAGATGATTTCATCCCAAGAAATGATTGAAGAGATTGCACTAGTATTAGAGGATGAACAACCAACAAAGGATGAAAATCTGAATAGTTGGATACATGATATGACATCCTTCATATTGGGAGGAGGATATCCACAAGGATTAGACAAAGCTAAAAGAAGACAGTTTAGATTTTAGTCTATTCCTTTTGTCCTAGTGGATGGGATTCTTTTTAGGAAAGATTTCAATGGAGTCCTATTAAGATGCATTAACCCTAATCAAACAAATAGAATGATCAAAGAGTTTCATGATGGTCCTAATGGTGAACACTTCTCAGCTAGAACAATAATCATAAAGATAATGAGGGCTAGTTATTATTGGCCAACTCTATTCAATGACTATAATAAACATGTGAGGAAATGTGAGAAGTGTGCCTTCTTTTCAGGTAAACAAAGGTAAGTAGTTCTTCCCCTTCATCCTATTCAGGTTGATCAACCATTTGCCCAGTGGGGGTTAGATTTCATTGGTCCAATAAATCCACCTTCCAGCTCTAGTCTCAAGTGGATCTTAGCTGCAATAGATGACTTTACAAGGTGGACATTGTTGGTATGTTTTCCATTGCACCAAAAGTTTGAGTTGTCAATGAATGTCACAAACACTAGACTTACCTAGATCCACAAGAGGTAGTTAAGCCATGTCATGAACCTTGAAGGAGGTGCTGACCACCAAGTCAACAATCTCCCTCTCAACACCAACTGAGGGTTCTATACCGATAGAGAATGAAGGAGACCTCCCGAGATTCAAACCCGTGACCCAAGGCTCTGATACCAATTGTTGGTATGTTTGTCATTGCACCAAAATCTTGAGCAGTCAATGAACGTCACAAACACTAGACTTACCCAGATCCACAAGAGGTGGTTAAGCCATGTCATGAACCTTGAAGGAGGTGTTGGCCACCAAGTCAATAGACATAAGTAGTAGCTTTGAAGGATGCCACAAAGACTTTAGTAGTGGAATTTCTTGATGGAATCATTACCAAGTTTGGTGTCCCTTCAACAATTATATCAGATAATGCCAAGTCCTTTGTTGGGACTCACATTTTCTCTTGGATAGTTGACCATGGTATCTATTTGAGCACTTTCTCAAATTACTATCCCTAAGGAAATGGCTTGGCCGAGTCCTCCAAAAAGAACCTAATCAGGATTATCAAAAGGACAATTGAAGACAATTAGAGGTGTTGGCATTCAAAGTTAAGAGCAACTCTTTGGGCTGATAGGATTACACCTAAGAGAGCAATTGGGAACTCACCCTTCATGCTAGTATATGGAATAAAAGCAAGGCTTCCTATTTCACTAGAGTTTCCCTCTCTTGAATTAGCTCATCAATTAGAGCTAGTTGAAGATAATGCCATAATAGTCAGGATGGTAGAATTGATTGAACTAGAAGAAAAAAGATAGGAAGCTATGTAGACACTTGAGACCATCAAGAATAGGTCTAAAGGAGTTTTGACAAAAAGGCTAAAACTAGGGTTTTCAAGGAGGGAGAACTTGTTCTCAAGTGGGATGCAGACAGAGCTAAACTAGGTAGACACTCCAAGTTTGATGTTATGTGGAGTGGCCCATATGTTATCACCAGTTGTAAATAGGCCAATTTTTTTTTGGTTATCCATGCCTGATGGTGATATTCTCTCAATTCTAGTCAATGGAATTTACCTTAAGCCTTTCTTCTAGGGAAGGTTAAGGGTTTTTGTACATAATAGAGTAATTTCTTAGTTTTCAATAAGTGCACAAGCATGGGCTATTTTTTTGTGAAATAGCAAGGTTTTGAGCTTTTGTAGTTGTAGAGGTTATAATTTTTGTTGCAAAGTAGGGCTCATTTTTGTGACTTTTTAGCCTAATGGATTGCTTAAGGCCACTGATCCTATTCTTAGCAGACAAGCATCCCCTCTGAGTCACCATAAATGTTAGTCATTTAGCCCCCCTTTATTCCCTTGTCATCATCATTGAAATATGATTAGAGATATCTATTCATAGAGTCAAGATTGCATAGTGTGCTAAGCATATGGCTAAAACCTAACTAAAACCCTAGTTATCCCCTTCAATGTTATGATCATGTTGTTTAAGTGGGAGATCGTATGTCATTTTCATATTTTCCATCAAGTGTTATGATATTATGATCAAGGTTCTTAGTGTTTAGTCGTAAACCTTGAATCTTCCCTCTTCTGATGTTACAA
Organism: Cupressus sempervirens; assembly: GCA_028749045.1. Taxonomy (NCBI): domain Eukaryota; kingdom Viridiplantae; phylum Streptophyta; class Pinopsida; order Cupressales; family Cupressaceae; genus Cupressus; species Cupressus sempervirens. The sequence continues at coordinate 398,253,622 of CM053785.1, read as the reverse complement.
AGTGAAGGCTAGTGAAGGATTGTGAAGGTGATTTATGGGTCTCTCGATGTTATGATAGTCAGTGTTGTCATATCATCATGAGGATTTTTAATGAGGGTTCTGATCTCATGATTGCCCCAACAACATATCATCATAAGTGCTTTGATTGGATTGTAAGATCATAAGAAAAGAAGAAATATCTCAAAGGCCTACAATCAATCATGACTATTGATTTGGAATTAGATCAACGCTTGTCATAGTCTTTCTTTTTAGAGATGCATGAAGTTTAGCTAAAGTGAGCAAGTGACATAGAAATACATGGAATGGTGGAGCCAAGTGCATGAACATAAATAATTATTTTGTGAGGCAATTGAATCTTTCAATCTTACAATAAGTTGTTGATCGTAAGATTGCAAGAACAAATAATGGAAGTTTCTGATGCCATGAAATGTAGGTGAACATATGGTCATAAGGGGTAACATAAAGTGAATTCAAGAGTCTCTAAAGTTATGACAAAGGAGAGAAAACCACCAATGTGTGATCGGGAGTTAGAGGGAACAATTAAGAGAAAACTTCTAAAGTTATGACAAGGTTAGCTGGCTACAATCAAGAGATCATAAGGAATGAAAAGGTAAAGCCCGATGCTACACAAAGCTGTGCTGTATGCTCATAGGGGTTAAGACACATGTTTGTGATGCTACAAAAAGGTTATAAAATGCTAAGAATAAAATTATAATTCCAATTGATGCCCGATCTTAGGACAAATTATTGTCGTGAGATCAGAGAAGATTTGAAGGGAACCCCGATCATGCAATAGGTGATCATAAGATCATAAAGGCCACTTTCCTTGCCTAAGATGATGTGAAGGGTTTGGATGCTAAAGTTGATTGTAAGATCGCAAGCCCTAAAGTAAGACAAGAAAACACTTTCTCCCTTTTTCTAAGCTAGAAACAAGATGATCTGGTAGAACACTTCAAAGATATAAGGCCACGTGGTGAGTTGACTACTGAGTCTAGTTGACTTGATGACATAATTGACATGGTGCTATTGTGAACACTTTTAAAGTAGCTCATTGATGGTGAAAAAATCCTTTGATCCCATGCAACTATCTTTTGGTGTTCTCGATGCCTAATAAATGCAAATTTCATTCTACCACTGCCATGATAATCCATCTACTGGTCAAAGTAGTTATGGTCACCATTTTTGTCTCTTTAGGGCCTGAGTTTACATGTAGATATAATATTTCCTACATATGGACATGCATCCAATCAAATCTTCCTCAAATTAGTAGTTAGTGTTCTTTTCAACTTGAAGATAGTGGTTGAGTTTTAGGGTTTCAGTTGAAGTCTTCTCAGTTATGCCTAAGCTATAAAGGAAAATTTTGTAACTTTTAAATGAGTTAGTCTCTCTTTGATTCTATAGCAGTTGTATTGTATACTCTGCTACTTTAATTTCCTTTGCCTCTGAGTGAATATATTTCTCCGTTATCCCTCTTTCTTCCATTAATACATGTACAAGACCTTATTTCTTTCTGTTAATGTATTGCTTTTCTTGTTCAAGTTGTATAATGTATCTATTTTGCCTTTGAATAATATAGAGTGAAGTTCCTTCCTTGTGAAATTCCATTGGTTTCAAATCTATATGTGGTTGTTAAATTAAAGAAAAGATTAAATCTGTGCATTTTGAGATTATATTAATGAACTGTGCAGTTCTAGGTAGAGATAAGATTGAACGTACTATTTGGTGTATCACACCTCTAGATTAGACTAGGTAGTTTCATTTCATGCATTTCCTTCTCCCTTTTCCTTCAAAGAAGTAGTTAGGTGCACCTTGATTGTGAGGAAGTCAACCTTCTCTACAGACTTAGTCTCATTGTTCAAGTCCCACAACTTGGAAATTGTTTCCATGTTTCACAAGGTTGCCTTTAGGTCAAACTTCAGGCAAGGGTGCAAAATTTTGTGACAACACTTACCTTTTCGAGGACTGATGATAAAAATTTGAGTCACCCACACAATCTCACTCTTTATATTGAGGTCATGATCCACAAAACCCGTGTTAGGCACATGTTGATAGATGGGGATGTTGGGCTTAATATTTGTTCCTTGAGTCTTTTTAAGGAGTTGGGTTATTCTGAAAAAGTCATAGATACTAGAAAAAAGATAACTATCAAAGCCTATGATGAGGTCGAAAGAAGTTCCAAAGGGTTGGTAATCCTTCTAGTTAGGATTGACCCTATTGAAAAAGATATTTTATTCCAAGCGATTGACATTGGTCCCCTTGTGTACAATATCTTACTCAGTAGACCATGGATTCATGATATATAAGCAACATTGTCTACCTATCATCAGTGTGTTGAGTTGCCTTATAATGGAATAGAGATTTATATACCTAGGGATAACACTTTATCTATTAACTCAATTTCAATGAGTGCTCATGTTCACATAAATAGAGAAGCATAAGACTTTGATGCAACCTTAGTTGAATGTGAAGAGAAGTTCAAGTTAGTAGACCTTGGCATGGGGAGGTATCAAATCAACTCTCTCACAACACTACTAGTTTCACCTAGGCCTTATGGAAAACCTTCACAATAAATGAGACCTTCCTCTCATCTATGAATTTATTTGACACATTTGTAGAGTCTTCAATGCCTATTCAAGATGAGAAAGAAGAGATGACTATTAGAGACTGGATTTTTAGAGAAGAGAAATGCATGCACAATGACTTTTATCCCTCTCCTAAGGCTTATGGAAGAGGGTATACTTTTGTCAAACATATGGGTTATCTTGGACATGGCCCTCTTAGTCACAAATTGGATGCTAGAGCTGAATCCCTTGATCACGCTCTTTTTGGATGCAAGTCTAAGGAGATGGTTGGCCTAGGATTTGTGAATCACAACAAGTACACTACTCCTATACCATATGAGTCAGATGGTGAAGATGAACCAAAATACATACCTAATTTGAAAAATCAACAAGATATGTGTGAAGATTTGGTCCCTTCCACTAATCTCTTTTTGGAAGATTTAGATAGTCTAATCAGTCATGAGACATTTGAAATATTAGTACAAGATGAATTAGATGTAGAAGATCCTATCAGAGAATGCCAATGAAAGAATCTTGTTCACTTGATGGAAAGATAAGGTGTTACCCTTAATGACATTAGAACTTCCACATAAAGACATCCCAAACCTTCATGGTGTAAACATCGTAGTCAAAGTTCAGAAACAAGTTCATATGAGTACGAGTGAGACTCCTTCTTAGAGCCTTCCATAGTTGACATGGATGTTGATGTCATGCACACTTATAGTTCTCAACCTGAGGTAGCTGACGAGTCATGTGTAGGATTAGATTATTTGAACCCATGTTTTGTTAGTGGATGATTTGTCACTTGTTAGGACAAATCCCAATTTGGGTAACTTAGAGGGATACTTGATGGACTCTGAATCTTCAGTCACCAGAGATAATATCATTCACATTTACAACCTTGAACTAGTCATTGACTTACCTCTTGTTCATTCTAACCTCATTGATTGATCCTAATGCTATTAAGGATTTAAGCTCTTAATATTATGAGATAGCTTGTTACTTGAATGCCATTGAACTTGTAGTCTCTTCCACTAGTGAACTAGCTACCAGCATGATAGAGCCAAACATCAAGTACCTTAGTCACAAAATAAAAAGAAAATAAAATCAAAAGAATAAGAGTTTTAATGGTGAAAACCACTGTGTTGCAGTGTCAAAACCAAAAAAAAGTAAAAAGCAATGACATATCCAAGGGTGAAAACCTGTCTGAGGCACCTAAGGATGACGTACTTGATTGTCTCCCTAGCTACTTTCAAGAAAAATCTTTAGTGCTTATTGAACCAACACAAGCAATAAATTTGGGTACATATGAGGCTCCACAGATAGTACACTTGGCTCAGTCCTTGTCACCATAAGAAAAAGAAGCTTACACTAAGCTCTTAAGAAAAAGAAGATCAACTTTGCATGGACTTATTTAGAAATGCTAAGGTTGGACACTAATCTTATCATGCATCAATTGTCCATAGTTCCAGGTGTCAAACTAGTTAAACAAAAATTGAGAAAGATGCATCCTTACATAACTCTCCTAGTCAAAGTAGAATTAGAAAAACTATTGAGTGCTGGATTTATATGAGCTATGGCTTATGCAAAATGAAACTCACACATAGTACCTATATCTAAACATGAAAAATCCATTTGTGTATGCACAAATTTTTGAGATCTTAACAAAGCTTGCCCAAAAAATGATTTTCCACTTCCAAACATAGACATGATAGTGGATATGATTGCAGGTTATAAGACTTATTCCTTGATAGATGGTTTTTTTAGATACAATCAAATTAAGATAGCTCTTGACTAAATTCACTTGTGCATGTGGTACCTATTGTTGGAATGTTATGCCTTTTAGATTAAAAATGTAGGAACCACCTATTAAGGGGCCATGACCACCATTTTTCATGACACGATGCATAAAAACATGGAAGATTTTGTGGATGACACCTTGTCAAAGTCTAGGAAAAGAGACACACACTTAGATGATTTAGAAGTCATTCTAGATCGCATGGAATAATTTCAATCAAGGTTAAATCCTAAAAAGTGTGCATTTGGAGTCACCTTTGGAAAATTGTTGGGATTCATCATTTCAACAAGAGGAATAGAGGTAGACCACAAAAAAGTCGAAGCAATCATAGACATGTCACCTCCTAGAAAGATTAGCCAACTGAGGAGTCTTCAAAGACATCTTCAATCCATAAGGAGATTCATTTCATAGTTGGCAGATAGAGCTCAAACTTTCAACAAGAACTTACACAAAGAAGTTAAATGTGTTTGGAATGAGGATTGTCAAAAGAGCATAGATTAAATCAAGAAATAATTGGAAAATCCTCCTATTCTAATGTCTCCTATCCTAGGGAAACCACTTATTCTATACATTTCAGCGATATGATCTTCTTTGGGGGCATTACTAGCTCAACTTGATGAACATGGGAAAGAAAGAGCAATATACTACATTAGTTGCACTCTTGTTTCATATGAGGTTAACTACACCAACATTGAGAAAGACTCTCTTGCCATTGTATTTGCTTCCCAAAATTTGTGACATTACATGCTTGCACACACTATACACCTCATAGTAAAAATAGATCCACTCAAGTATTTACTAGGTAAGGTTGCCCTCACCAGTAGACTTGCAAATGGATGGTGATCCTTTTGGAGTTTGACATAGAGTACATTGAGTATAAAGCAATCAAAGGACAAGCCATAACAAATCATTTGGCTGATTTCCCAATGCAAGATAATGCACCTATTCAAGTTGACTTCCCAGATGAACACCTCATATATATGATTGAAAGAACATGGAAGATGTTCTTTGATGGATCCTTTATGCAATACGGTTCTGGAGTTTGTGTGTTGTTTGTTTCTCCTCATGGGTACATGATTCCTAAGTCTTACAAGTTATTGTTCCCATGTACAAGAAACATTGCTAAGTATGAAGCTTTAACAAATGGACTTAAAATGGCCATAGAATGGAGAATCACAGAGTTACACATCTATGGGGTTTCACAGCTTATAATCAACCAAGTCAATGATGAATATCAAACAAAAAAATGAGAAAATGGTACCTACAAGAAAATGGTTGATTCCTTGAAATGATACTTCACATTTGTCACATTTTAGCAAATCCCTAGAGCAAAAAACAAAGTATCTAATGCTATGGCTACACTTGCTTCACTCCTTCAATTAGAGAAACATGAATCTAGATTTGAATTCCCAGTGGAAGAGCTACATCACCCTTTCTAAGACTCCCAAGAAAGTCATGTCATTTTTACCCTTGTTGGTTGCGATTCATCTTGTTATGGCGCCATTTACTCATACCTTCATGATGGCATTGTACTTGAAACCTTTAATTGATCTGAATGGGGAAACCTTACTCAAAATGCCTCTCACCATTCCCTTATCTTTGGTGACTTGTATAGAAGGGGTCTAGATGGAACACTTATTAGATGCTTAGAAAAGGGAGCATCTGACCAAGCGTTAGTTGACATCCATGAGGGCATCTGTGGGGGACATTCCAATGGTCTTTCCATGGCCCAAAGGTTGCTTAGGGTGGGGTACTATTGGCCTACGATGTAGATTGATGTAATAAATTTTGCAATTTCATGTAAAAATTGTCAAAAACATGGTAATCTGATACATGCTCGAGGCAGGGAGCTCATTCCTTCTATATCTCATTGGCCATTTCAGCGTTGGGCCTTTGATCTTGTTGGGAAGATTCATCCCAACTCATTAGGTGGACACAAGTTTATTGTCACTATTACTGATTACTTCACTAAATGGATAGAAGTTGTCCCACTTTCTACTGCCTCAGGCAAGAAAATCTCTCTATTCATTCTAAATCATATCATCTGTCGATATGGAGTGCCTTCCAAGATTAGCATTGACAACGAAGGCCAGTTAAAAAATAAAGACCTTAAACAACTCTACAATAAATTCAAGATTAAACAACATTGGTCCTCCACCCGCAAGGAAATGGTCAAGTAGAGGCATCAAACAAAACCATTCTTAAAATCCTATATAGTTTAGTTTGTAAGAGTGGTAGAGATTTTCACTTATAGATAAATCTAACTTTTTGGGCCTATAGAATGAGTATTCATACTCCTACTAGGGCTACTCCTTTTGCCCTTACATATGGCACTGAAGTAGTGTTACCTTTAGAGGTTGAGATTCCTTCACTTAGAGTTTCCCTCAAAGGTCTACCATGCCACGAGACTTCAAGAGTTATAAATTCTAGATGAGAAACATCAAGCATAATTTGACCATATGAGGGTTTATCAAAAGTGCATGTCCAAAGCCTTCAACAAAAGGGTTTCTCCTAGAGAATTCCAACTAGGAGATCTTGTCCTACATGGAAATCCTAAGAATCGACAACATAGAGATCAAAAGAGAAAATTTGAACCTAATTGGCTTAGACCTTATATCATTACAACAACTTTTGGGTCAAGTACTTTACTATCTACAATAGTGGGAGAGCAACTCGCTAATCCTATCAATGTCTTGTACTTGAAAAAGTTCTATCCATGATGCCCATTTTGTCTTTAGGTATGCTTTTTACATACTTATTGATCCTAAAAAGATCAAAAAAAATGATATATTGTCAAAAATTCTAAAAATCAGAAAATGTCTTGAAAAAATGACCATTTTAGTGAGAACCTAGCAACAGACACTTTGATGTATCTCCAAAAAAATTATATATTCCAAAAAAATAAAAATAAAATAAATAAATTGTAATAAAATCTAAGTGGTGAAAACCTAGAAATGGGTGCTACTCGAGGCCTTTGCATCCTTTTTTCTTAGTGCATGTCCTCGACACTTAGCCTTTCTCCATCATGCCTTGTCCTTGTTGCCTTGGTTTGGAATTAATCTTTGTCTTTGTCTAGGGGGCATAACTATTTTAGCTTTGGTCTCTTGGATGCATTAGTATTTAGGACACCTCTCAAACAATGTTTTTTTAACACCAACCCAACTATATTTTTCAATACAACCCCTGACATCGAGCATTTTTCAACACTTATCGATTTGGTCTTACCCAGTTTTGTCATGTGATCTTAACTACTTGCAAGCATTCAATCCTTATCATTGAAACTCAATATTAGTTAACACACTTAAATTTTTAAACACAACACTTAATGCTTGAGCTATGTCATGATCTTTTCTTTGTGTGTTGACTGTTATTGATTTTATTTGAGTGTCCTTGTATAATAAGTCTCTCTATTATGCATAGCTAGAGGACTTGGGATATGGGGCATGTTTTTATTTTCTTTCAGCTTGTGGGTGTGGTCTTGAAACTCTAATATCTCTTGTTGTCCCCTTGACACACTTAGAATATTTGAGGCATCATCCTTGAATGTTTTTGCAAAGTCGTTCTTATGGTCATCTTGACATCTATGCCTTGATGTGAGTGTGATTTTTCTACATTAAATTGAGTAAGCTAATATTGAAGTCATCTTGACTTTTATGTCTTTGATGCTTATGTTAGAATGTTTCCACATTCCAATCTAATATAAATCACATTCATATCTTCATGGTTGTGCTTGTGACTAGTGATGATTGTGTGAATTTTTGATATATGTTAATAATGGTCTTATGATGAAAATTATTTTCTTAACATTCTCTAATGAGTGATGAACACAAAATCCTATGTTATAGTTGCTCTATTGCAAGTACACCTTTGCATTTTCACGTTGTTTGCATTGTTAGACTTCATGTTAATTTGCATTTTTAGGCTGCATTATGAGTTTGAGAGGGTTTTTTTCCCTTCATCTTTCTTGTGGAATTTTAATCAACTGTAGTCATGTTTTGATCTTTATTTTCTTATCTTCTTTTATGATCCCAATTAAAATTTTCTATCCTAAATGGTTGATTGATTTCAGGGCATTCTCTTTCTTAAGGCAAATTCTCTCTCTCCTCTCCATTTCTTTCCACCTCTTCCAAACTTTTATCTTCCATTCACTTTCACCCCACTTCTTTTCTTTCAATTCAACCTTGGGGTGTAATCTTTGATGCTTGATGATTTACCTTGGTTCTATGATTCTTATATCTTTCATCTTACATCAAGAACCTTATCTTTAGTTTGATTTGATCAAATTTATCAATTTGTTGTTTCTCCTCTATCTCATTTTGATTTCGATCATGAGGGAGCAATACCTATCAAACTTCAATCCTTGATTAAACTTTATCAATCCTATCAATTACTCCACTTGAGGTAACCTTGCTTGAGATTCTTATCTTGGACATGTCAATTACCTATTTACAGGGATATTGACCTTGTTTTTTCAATCAACTTATCTTTGTCCTGACGTGTTCTCATTTGTCAATCACACCTCTGGGTTGTTTTGTGATCCCAAATCGATCTCACACTTCAACTGCATTCTTTGATTGCATGTGTTCCCATAAAGATCACACATTAGTCAAAGAGGGGTAAATGTGTGCACCCTAAAATGGTTACCTAAACTATGGACCCCCATTATTCAATTTATCAAATGATGAAATCAATTTATCAATTTTTTGAATCAATGCCTCACAATATTTTCAATTCAAATCAATTTTCTTGATCAAATCGTAATTAATTCAATCAATTCAATATTTCCTAAGGTTTGATCATTTCATCAATAATCTTGTTTGATTAAAAGAAAACATCACTTTTTAATTAAAAAAAAATCTTATTTAATTAAAAGAAAATATCCCTTCTAAATAAATAAAATAATCTTATTGAATTGACAGAAAATCTCTCTTTTAATTAAATAATTTTATCTTATTTAATTAAAATCTCTCTTTTAATTAAATATTTTATCTTATTTAATTAAAATCTCTCTTTTAATTAAATAATCTTATCTTATTTAATTAAAAGAAAATCCCTCTTTTAATTAAATAAATAAAGCCCCACTTAAAGATCTCTTTTTGATGAAAAAAGGAAATAAATCAAATAAATCAAATAAAAATAAATAAAGATTATTTTTTTGCACATATTTTTAAGTGGTGGGTTTTTTCCTCTCACTTGCCTTTTTAGGGAGTTATCCCACATTGCTCTTGAGGATGCATTCCTTTCCACACTTTTCTTTATAAGGAGCCCTCTCCTTCTCATTTTTATAGATCAAGATTTTATTGTTATGTTGCAGGTTGGGAGAGCGATTTTGGAGGAGAGCTTGAGCAATTGAGCTTGGACATTGCAACTTCTCTTTTCTTGTCTTCTTCTCTCATGCATCCATGACAACCCATTTAGATTACTCTTGCACTTGCATGTTAGTCTTTAGATTTGATTTATATTTGCTTTTATAGAATAATCTTGTATATGCATTTCCTTTTATAGATTAGTTTGTTTTAATGCATTGTGATTAGATAGAATAGCTTCCATTTTCATTTGCATGCATATTAGATGATCATGGAGACTAGCACTCTTGCTTTTCCTCTTTGAATCTCTTGTTTTATGGTGTACTTGCATGGACACAAACTAGGTCTAAATTGAGGGCCTCCATTATAAACCCTTGCACTCCATCAAGAGAGAGCTACGAGTCACCATTTGAGACCTCATTATTGAGTAATCTCAGATAAAATGATTCATAGAAGCATGCCAACATTTTAGCACATGAAAAATAGTAGAATAAAGATAAAATCTAAAATTCAAGAAAATAGAGATAATAGTACAAGAGAAATTAGAGAATACTCTTACATGGCTATTAGTTATTAGTGAATGTGAGAGCATGGTGTTAAAAATCTAGCGAAACAATGACATATTAATCCAAAAGGGTGCATTAACTTTTATTATCCATAAAAAGTGTGAATTTTCATCTACTTATAAAATTTCAAAACACATAGCATAACCTCTTTAAATGAAGAAAAAAAAGGAGTAAGGTAAAGTGGCACATAAAGCCAAAAGAGGAAGAAAAAGCAACCTAACTACCTTCTAGTTTAGGTAAAGATAAAATAGTGGTTATGAGAGCTAGCACAACAATCCAAAACATTTGATGGTTGTTTGACCTTCAAATTTAAGCATGCATTTTTCTTTCGAAACCCCTCTTCAGATTGCTTTTTGATTTGGCAGCCTGATTTTGCGAGCCCATAACTTGGACATCCAGACTCCAATTCAGGTGTAATTTTTTTTGATATTGGGTAGAATTTCTTAAAATTTTCAATGGTTGTGTTTTTTTCTGGTTTTGGTGTAAGGATTTTTTAGAAATTGCATTTTTTGGTGATTGTACCTATTCAATCCTGCATTTTACAACTTCAAATGCTCTGTATGGGCTCATCTGGACATAGAAATAGGTTTCATTTCTTTTGAAAGTGCATTATTTTTTGTCTACTTTCCAGATCTACAATCAGATTCTAAGGTTGTGTGGAAAAAAATCTCACTTTTAGAATTAGGGATTTTTCTACATTGTAATGCTTTGATTACTTTTTATAATTGTTGTACATCTGAGCTATAGTGCTTAGTGACAGATTTGGGCCTCAAAAGGTAGTTGTAAAAAGCAAAATTGGAAGTCCACTTTGTTCATTTTGACAAGTGGCCCATTGTACACACACTACATATAAAGTGCCAGAAACATCTTTTTTTGGGGGGTCTTTTGATTGAGTGAAAAGGGTGTGTGTGTACTATGTTTTGTGTCTCTCTTGTGTTATCTTTTACATTTTTTGCATCATGGGTTCACCTAAATATCCACTTCTAACTTCACTCAATTATTCAACATGGAAAGATATTGTATGGAGTAGATTAATGGCAAAAGGTCTAAATCTTTATGTTGATGGTACAATACCCAAACCCATTGATGCTAAATAACTCATTGATTGGAAAATTATAGACAATCTGGCTTTAGGAATTATCAGGAGTTGTGTACATAGACTGCATTGCCAGTTTCATGGAATCCAAACCTGCTTGGGACAAACTTGAATCATTATATAGTAAGGTGGATGAGGAAAAGGGATTTCAGATTGAGGATGATCTACTTCTCTTGGATCCAAAGAACTTTGACACAATTCAAGATTACATCAACAATGCCAATGAGTATAGGGCATTACTTAAAGATTGTTGAAATCCCATGAAGGATGACAAGTTGATTCATCACATCCTTAAGAGGCTACCTTTAGAGTATGCCTCCTTTGTTTTGAGTTATAATATTCACAGGTTGACCATGGGAAGTTCTTACTAGAAGCCTAAATTTGATGCATTTGGAGAGATGTTGATTGTTGAACAATCTCACTTGATAGATTTGGAACTTCTCTGTGCATCATCAAAGACCAAAGCATTGGTGCCTAGTGTTGAGCACCAATCAAGTCAAGGAGGAAGAATTTCTAGCAACAAGAATAAGAAGCAGTGGAAGCAAAAATCACAATCTGAGACACAACAATCCTCCTCACAATAAGGCAATTCTTCTTCCAACAAGAAGGGAAGTAATGAAAAGAAGGGCAAATTTTTTTGTGCATATTGCAAAAAGCCAAGTCATGATGAGCATCATTACGAGACTAAAATAATTGATGAGTTGGAAAACCTACTCAAGAAGAACAAAATTCAAGTACCGGGTACTTCCAAGGATTCAATTCCAACCTCTTCAAAGGGAAAAGGGAAAACACTTATGGCAAACAAAAGTTCTTCTTTGGAATGGATACTTGACTTAGGTGCCTCCTATCATACGGGTTCTTCAAAGGGAGACTTTTCTTCATTGAAGCAATCATAGGTACCCCACATCTTTGTGGGAGATGATACAAAAATGGAAGTTGAAGGGAAAGGACACGTGGAAATGGAAAATGGGGAACTCAAAGATGTTCTCTATGTTCCAAACCTTAGCTCCAATCTCCTCTTAGTTTACCAAATCACTCACATTGGAGATGGTCACAAAGTTGAGTTCCTTCAAGATTTAGTGATGATGCAAAGTCTAAAAGGTGATTCATTGGTTGTAGTGGGGAAAGTCAATCATGACAAGAGGCTTTGTTCCTTCTCCCACTTTGTGCCTAAGTGGTTGATAAGCTTCAAGCCTTTAAGATTCATCTTGAACACAAATTAAGGAAAGCAATCAAGATTCTACAGATGGACAATGAAAGCAGATATGTGGATAGAAGACTTAAAGACTTTTGTAAACATGAGGGAATTGATCTTCAAAATCCACCAACATTCAGTTTGCACAAGACAGATGTTGCAACATTGAGGATTAGGACTCTCAAGACCATGGCAAGTTGCATGATAAATGCCAAATCTCTTGATCCAACACTTGAAGTTGAAGCTATTAGTAGTGTCACTCACATACTTAATAGGTCTCCTCATAATGCCTTAGATGGCAAAACACCTTTTGAGGCATGGTACAACAGAAAACCAATTGTGAGTCACTTCAGAATCCTCATCTGTCCAACATGGGAAAACCTATCTTCCAGAGGATACAAGGCACCAACACCTAGGCCTTGTACTTTCATTGGGTATGAAGATAGTGCTAAGGCATACAAACTTTTGGATCTTGAGACTCATGAGATTTTTGTGGAGAAGGATGTTCACTTTGAGGAAAGTTCACTCAGCTTATCCTCTACTCCTCTTCGCACCTCATACACTGTGGAAACTGATAGTGACACCGACGATAGTGCTTCAACAGATTCAGACACATGGGGTTCTATCGACAGTTGCACTGAGAGGTCATGACATTAGTATAGTCCACATGCATATATTTCCATCATGATAGGTCCAACACAATAGGGTACACATTGTCTTCTAGCTCAAGCAACAAAAGATTACTACATGGCAGACATTGTAGGTTTATTTGTGGAGTCACACACCACAAATTTGGGAGATAGCCTTGATGATTTACATCTTCTCTTTGATGATGATGATCCTTCTAAAGTTGTTGTGAGGGCTCACTCTGACCCTCATGTCCATTCTTTACATGATCAATCTTCACAGGTTGGCGTGATTATGGATATTTATGTATAGTAGTTGGAGGAGGTCTCTTTATCAGTTGAGGAGACAGATGGTTCATTGGAATAGGTTCAACAGACATCCTTTGCAGATCTACATTCATTCTTTTTAGCACAGTTGGAAGGGGCAACCACCGACATCGACACAGGGACACGTGAACAAGTTTCAGGGCCACCATACATCTTCAGGATTGTAGCTTTGCCATTATTTCTTCCAAAGGGGAGGAACATCATTTAACACTCATGGACCAGCTTCTTCCTTGGAGTAGCATTCATTGGTCAACATTCTTCATTAGGGGGGGGACTACCTTGTCTCTCTTCCTCTTCTTTCTTATGGGGGGGGGGGGGGGACTTTTTCCTCTTATGAGGTCTTGTTCTTCTCATTCTTCACTATTGTATATACTTGATGTATGTTGTAATTGGGGGGGGGGGGGGGGGTTGTGGTCTTGATTACTCCATCCATCCATGCATCCCTTTTCATCTCTCTTTTTGGGGGAGGGTTTTGCCCATGAGTTTTTCCCTCTTTCTCTACTTTATGAGAGAATTCATTTCATTATGTACATGGGTATCTAACATGGCCTAGTAGCCAGGACCCATCATGCATTTCATCCTAGTTTTCGTAAGCTTAAGGGAATTTCCCTAAGTTGCACTTAAGGGGGGGTGTTGGTGTAAATACATATTTAGTATTTACACTTACTTAAGATTACTTAGGTTAATGCATTATTTTATTATATTGCATTTTGTGAGACACTTAGGAGTTTGTGCACCTTTATGAGTTGTCATGTTGACAACACAAAAGTACACAACTCTAATTCAACACATGGTATCTACAACACTGGAGTTTGCATCATTCACTGAGTTGTCATGTAGACAACATAGTTATTTGCACTCCTTTTTTAGCACATGTTTTCTACAACATAAATTTACGTGTTACACCCTTGTAGGCTTATCCTCTCATCATCGCACTTACTTCTGTGCTTAATGGAGGATAACCCATATTTGGTGGACATGTGCCTAGTTGTATGACTTATCATGATGCTGATTCCTAGGCATTCTAGATGCATCTCAGAGGCCTTTATATACAAACACTCCTAGTGTACTTTTATTCATATTGAATTGAATACATTGTTATTCTGATCATACTCTTTCTGGTCTACAGTTGTGCTTGTGTTTGAGTTCTTAGTTCTTAGGTGAATTTTTCCCTAAGGAAAATTCTTACACTATGCAACTCAACTACCCATCTATGGGAAAGAGTGAAATAAGTAGCTTATATACTTTGCTACATATTCTCATCTTAAGAACTCTTACTAAGTTAAGAAAGATTAGTTATGTGTAGAAAAGATAACTACTCACTAAGATAAGACTAATGAAAAACCTACACTAAAATGTCCCATTAAGTATGGTTTGGGTAGGTGAAAAAGATGGGACCTAAAAAAGAGGTTATGATATGTAATTGTTTACATAGAGATCTTATCCTCCTCACTCCCCTAAAGAAGGAACCCCTTCATATGAAGAATAACAACATGAACTAAAAGCTCCTCCTAAATTAGATAGTTGTTACAACCCAAGCAAAGACCATGGATGAAGGAACTTTATCTCTATGAAATTTTTGGTGAAGATGTTTTTAGATTGTTTTGATCTATAACAATACTTAAAATCAATGATTTCTTCCTGAATGATCTCCCATAAGTATTATACATGTATCTCAGTATGATTTGGTCTTTAGTGATAAACAATATTTCCCGATCTTAGAATACCACTCTAACTATTACAAAGTATTGATTTATTTATATCAGTGAAAGGCTTAAAGCTTTGTATATTATATCAATGTAAATTACAAAGATTCCCTTGTTCAAGTGCAAGCACTGAGGGAAAAAGAACAAGAAAGAAAACCCCTAGTATAGCCCGAGACATTTTTTGTCTTGTTTGCAAATGGTACATTTTCCTTTGTTTTTTACAAAGGTCTTTGAGAGGAACACACTACCTTACATTTCAATCTACATATTAATTCTTTACATCATTACTTTTCTTTCATAATTTTGAAGGTACATTGTTGCCCCTATGCTTTATAAGCACTTAGGGGTTTTGTCTTCTTGTGCACTTTGGTTTTTATATATAGTGGTACCCTTAATCTAGATTAACATGTGAGCTTTGGCTTTAAAAAGTTACTTTTATTGCAAAAAAAAAAGAGTTTCAGTTAGAGTCTTATTTTGTTTTGATTATTTCTCTTGCCTTAGTCTCTTCATTTGATGCTCTATTTGAGTATCTTCTTTGTTATGAGTTCCTGCAACTATAAATCACTCCAAGCTCAACATTAAGAGTTATTTACCAAAAAACTGGAAACACATAGGAATTATGGTTGATATCCCAAATCATGTGTTATTATTTGTGCACTTATTCAATTCACTATTAGATAAATATGTTAGGGGGATTTTTTATAGTGATTTGTTGATTGATATGATATTTAGACGGTCTAATCCATGAAATGTATTTAGTTTTATCTTTCTCTAATTAGATTTAGATTTTTAAGAGAGTTTCTTCTATGGAAGTCCTAGCTTGTTCTATATAGATGTTGAGTTCACCTAATTTTAGTTTGGTTGGAGTCTTATGAATTTAAATTATTTTAGTGTATTCACTTATTATACCTCATTCTTGATTAATAGCATCAGAGCATCCTAATTGGGTTTGTCCTTGTTATAGTGCTTAGCTTCTATTATGGATTTTTTTTCTTCTCCAACTTATTGCTTTAAATTTGTAGGTTTGTGAAAACTCTTTCCTTGTAGGTGTTTCTCCTATGATGAGAGTTAACTTCAACTATCAGTATAGTTAGATTAAAATGTCATTTGTTTCCTACTCTTAATTAAATACCATGACCATTAATGGGTAGTATTTTGGATGATGTACTCAGACTTTTATTTAAGCTATCATTGAGAATTGTTGTGTTTAAAATGTGCTAAAATGCAATTTGAAGGTTAAAAGATTGCAAAGACTTTTTATGGTTACCTTGTTTAGTTTTCACGTTGCTAGTGGGATATTATACCCAAGTCAATTGAGTTTTGCTATTTTTAAAGCTTGAATCTATGTTTTAAAATATTCAAAGATTTTGTTGGAATACTTTAGAATAACTTGGGGGGGGGGGGTGTGAATCAGTTATCCAAGGTCTAGATGTATAAATAATTTTTTTCACAACTTAGTGAACCCATAAAACATTCATACCCATGTATGCATCCATAAGATCATGCAATCACAAAAACTTGTAGGCTACTGTCAAATCAATTTGCAAAAATGTAAAGCACGAAACATAATAGATTCATCAACACACTTGACACAATAATTTATGTGGAAACCCAATTTGGGCAAAACCACCAGTAACATGCTACTCCTTTTCACTCTTCTGAAGTGATGCCCTGTGAAAGGTCAACCCTATTAAAGGTTACAATACACACTGTTAAATGTGACCTGGTTAAGGGATTTTAATCACCCTGTTAGAAGTGAGCCTTGTTAAAGGACTTTAGGCCATTCACTTGGAATACCACCCGGTTAAAGGATTTTCAAATGACTATTAGTTCAACCTTAATCCAAAGGATTTACCCTAGATTGATACAATTGTTAGAGAGTAACAATAGAGCTTTGATCTAATACAACTTGCAACTTCTCTTGTAGATTAAAGATCTCTATTTAGTCCTCCATTTTGCTTGGCCTTCATACTTTGTAGCTTTGACAGCTTATTCACCCTTCAAACATTCATCTCCTTAAGCCTTCTTGCTTAACATGCCATTGTAGATTCTCCTCTTAGGTCACTTGATGAAGCAAAACCCTTAATTCCTTATTTTCCTTAGGTTCTCGCACATGACAACTTTGCTTCATGACCAAACATTCCTATAAATAGGAAATTAGGATATTTTTCCTACTCATTTTCCATTGTCCAAATTAGGGTTCAGATGGATTAGGTAGGATACAATGTATCTACCCCATATCATATCTCTTCTAGAAACTTCTCCTAGCATCCATTTGAATTCACCTAAAAATGGTTTACATCAATTTTTGTGCTACCAACTCATCAACCTTATCTTCCTCTTGGTTCACAAAATTTAAGAAAACAAACTTGTCGGCTTAGATTTGGTGAATCTTTGATTTTTAACATAATGTAGCAACTTGACATTATCAACCTTCTAATGCTCAACACATATTGCATTGCTTGACATCAACTGTAAAATTACTTGGTATCAACTAAACTTTACTGATGCTCGGCATCAACTAAACTTTACTGATGCTTGGCATCAACTAAACTTTACTTGACATCATCTGTCTTGCTCAACATCCACTAGAATTCACTTTTACTTGGCTCCAACTGACTTTCTGCTCACCTTGCACCGACTTTTCTCAGCACTTACTATCCACTCGATCAAGCTTGGCATACAAACTTTGTGTAACTTGTTCTTCTAGAATTTCTTAGTGTAACCAACATTTCTAACCTTAAGTAGATTATCAATACATCATATCATCATTATCTTAACTGATCCTTGTACTTCACTACATCATCATAACTCAACCTTTCCTCTAGGTGCTTTTGTTACATCTTATTGATCAAATCCTCTTCATCGATCAACTAAGTGATAGTACTTGAATCTTGTAAGTAGTTGTCTTACTAGAAAATATCAAGTTTGACATTAGGGACGAAACAATGATTGAAACACACAGTCTTCTTCAACAATCTCCCTCTTTCAATAATCTCTCTCAACAATGATCTTTTTCAATCATATCTCAACATATTTTCTCTCTTTTTTTTTTGTCTATTTTGTGTTTTAAAAAAATATGCTACCTAAAATAGACTTGAGCACCATTATATAGTTTTACTAATTCTAATCCATATCCTAGTGTCCTTATGCCCCATCTACTAGTTTGATTTTGTTGATTATTAGTTTAATTATTGTTGTCTATAATTAACCTTTAATTTTTTTTAAAGAGTTAAAATTAGGATATTCTATGACAATTTATTTGTTCATTCATCAGGTTAATTTTTTAAAATTCAATTTAGTGTTATAGTGTGTGTGATTAGTCTTTCGATGTTAGAAGCTTAATTTACTTTAAGTGGATACTTGTGTTTGATGTGAATAACATAAACTATGCACATTTTGAAATATAAACCACTATTTCAATTAAATCCAAACCATAATCAAATTCATATTTGTAGAGTTATTTATAGTGAATAATTTGTGTTAATCTTTAAATTATTCCCAAGTGTATGGGAGGACGTAGTTTAGTCGATTTGGGGATAACAGTTGTTCAAATTAGGGGACAAAATCTAAGAAATGGGGCTTGATCCATATTACTAATTTTTTGATCTGATATTTATTTTCCTTTTGCCTAGAGAAAGAAAAGAGGGTTCTATATTTCAATTAAAGGTGACCATTTCCTTCATGTTCTAAGTGTTCTTATAATAGAAGCCCCAATTAATGATTGTTTATGTTCTATCTACCCAATTCTTTTATTATTAAGGTTTATTGCCTGAATCTTATTATTCCTTGATCAAGATTAGAGTTACTTATTAGTATGGAACCATTATAGCGTTTGATCTGGTTCCATATTTTTTACATTTATGACTGAAAACTAGGAATATATTATAACCAAAACAATTCATACAAGGAATGTGCACACCATTAGTTATCATACATTGCTTCAGTTTTTACTAACAAAACTTTGAATGTCCATTCATAGTTATGATGTCGAGTAAAAAATTTAGGAGGCATATTAACTCCTCTAACTATTATAGAGTATTAACTTAGGCTTTATATTTCAAATACCAAACTTGTTGAGAATATTATAAGGCCAAATAGCCTCAATTGTGGCATTAAGTTCTCCACAATATATAGCCTATGTTTATGAGATGGAAATCACATAATGTTTCTTGCTTGATCAAAAAAATGGACTAGAATCAAGTGATAAACAACACCTTGGAGTAGACTTGTGATCCTAAAAATAAATCTAGCCAATATATGTATGTATATCTTACCAAGTTAGTTTCCACACTTGCTACATATTGAATTCCATAATTGGAAGTACACTGAATGCAATGGAGGATCCACTTAGATATTTTCCATTTTAATTCATGTGGCTCATGCATGTATCAAAAGACCATTACTATAGAACAAAAAATATTAGGTTATGCATGAGTCAAATAGATTAAACTCCCAACAAGTTGTTAGTATAAAGTATCATCAAGAGATGGTGAAGAGCATTTTCCCTCAAATTTAATCCTCAAATATTACTAACATGTATTAATCCCAAGAATTAATGTGAGAGATTTAAGGTTGAAATCAAAGATACATCATTTATAATAGTTTTTACTACCTTGATAGTGGATGAGTGGCTCCCTATGATCAAGTAATTAACATAGAGAACCAAGAATATATGAGTGTCATCCCACTAAAAAGTCTACATATTTGGATCACCATGGCATTATGAGAGACCAACAAATAGAAGGAAGAATTTCATCTTGGCATATCAAGCTCTAGGAACTTGTTTGAGACCATAAGGAGAATTTCCAAATTGACACAAAAGTAAATGGTCCTTAACAAACCCTTATAGTAGCTCCTTATAGGTTCCTCTTGAATATCACCATGAAGAAAGACACTCTTTACATCCATACAATGAGCTTCATAACAATGGGTTACAACTATAGATAGTATAAGTTAGTCAAAATTCATCTTAGTAATTGTCGCAAGTTCTATAGTAGTCAATCTTAGGTGTTAGCAATATAAGTTCATTATCGATATTGATATCAAACTAATGTGCATAGATTTCTATATGAGTGTGGAGTGATTGATAATGGTCCATAAATGAGTAATCAACTATTTTTATGTTCTCTAGTAATTATATTAATTTACTTTGCAATATTTTGAGGAGGTGGCAATTATTTACACTTAAATATGCACGAAAAAGTATTTGAAGTTTTTAAGGGAGAATGCCCTTCATCCCTCTATATTCAAATTTGATGGCTTACAATTTCAAATATAATGTCTATGTTTTGTGGATGTTCCATTATTATTTTTTAGGTAGTTAGTGGTTCATTTGGTGAAGTTGATTATTAAAGTTTACTAACAAGGAAGTTGTCTATTGAAATGGGGTTGGAGAATGCTATGTATTATTCAACATTATTATTTCTGGGTATGCAACTATAAGGAAATGTGAATAATGTTTATGCATGTTCTAATTTGTATTCAACTCTTCAATTTGTTTGTAAGAGAATTTGTGATGGTTTATTATTTGACATCATTGTTTTTGTTGGTCTTTGGCTAACTTGGTGCACCTTGATTAGGCCATTCTCTTATGGTTTGAATATGCATTGGAAGTGGTGTTAATAGGTTGTAATAAATCTCACCATTGTGTGCGAAGATTCAAATTGAGTTATTTTCATTGCAAGATATTATTGGGTTCACTAGTTAACATGTATAATTATATACTATATGTTACATTTGACTCTGCCCTTAGAGAATACATTATTGCATTTAGTTCACTATAATCAACTTAGGAAGATGTACAACGATGTATTTTGATAACTTGCAAAAACTAGAGAGGACTACATTTTCCATAATTATTCATGACCATTGGCTTTGTTTGAATAGGCTAATTGTGTATGTGGTTGACTTGGTTGGTGGTTTTGATGAATAAGTTGATATATGTGTGTGTGGGTGGATATTTGATTTTAAGTGTGTATTGGTTTTGAATCATATATAACAATAGGCAATGAGGAAAAATGTGAATACCAAATCATTATGCACTTCCAAGATCATATTTCTTAGTTTGACAAAGCTTGAGACAATTGAGCACTTTGATAGAGTGGTTCAAAAATAGCTTCAAAATTAGGAGATCTATTAATTTCAACCCATTGTATTTTTGTTCCTACTATAAGATAGTCCTACTAGAAACTTATGTAGATCTATATTTTACCTTGAAGTGATGAGCTTCATCTTGTAAGTCATTTTGTATCTTTCCTTAGGATCACTTGTCTCAGGTTGCAAGTTTATTATATTTTTCCCTATGTTTGTTCACCTTAACCTATATGTCAAATAAATAGCAGCGACTCACCTTTTCCTTGAACCTAAAACAATATTCTAATAAGTGATTCATAGAATTTATGCATTCTCATTATGGATTTTATAACATTGGTTTTTCAACTTAATCTTTTTTCGTGTCTGTGTTATTCATTGATTTATCTTTCTTGGAATTTTAGTTGGCTAAAGATAATTTACAAGAGTTTATGATTTAAGGGGATAAGCATTTTATCAAGATATATTTATCCCTAGTCTTTTAGTGTGTTTAACAATTGTTATCAAAGAAAGGTTCATCTATAATAAGTTTAACCACTCAGGAAAGCTTTTAGGTGATGGCATATGTAGTAGGTCATAATGTATTGAAATTTTATGGAACAAAATAATTATTTTTGGAAGATATTAATGGAATATTATTTGGAATCCATATTTTTAATTATACAAGATTTATTAAAAAGTATTATACTCCTCTTAATATACTTTGTATGAGATTAGGCTTCATACAAATAATGGAAAATAAAAGAGATACAATTATCAGTGGTACAAGTGGTTCAAAACTTGTGAATGTTGTCCCCTATAAGTTTCCAAATGAAGATTGGGAGAAGCCAAGTAGTATCTATGAGGAATATGAAAGCTCAAGCAAGTCAAGTTGTAGAACCAAAAGTATGAGTTTGAGACTCTGAGGATGTCTAAAGAAGAGAACATAAAAAATACCTAGATTGAGTGAATGGGGTAATGGATGGAATGAAATGTATTCAAGGATCTATGAAGGAAAATGAAGTTTTAATGAAGGTAATAAGAACTCTTCCCATATCCTTCTAAACTAGGTTTTATGCTATAAAGTAAACTCATAACATATATACATATAGATTAGATTGATTCTATGAATTGATCCTCTACTTTTGAGATGTTAGGTTTGAAGATTAGAAAAATATCAAGAATAAAGATACATTAAAAGTCACTTAAAAGATTGAATATGGACCTATAAAATGAAATTATCCTAATGATGAGGAAGAAAACTTTGTGGGAAAATTAGGAAAACGATCCTAGAAATACAAAGATTAGTTTCCCATTAAATATTGTAAGTATGGAAGAATTGGTCATTATGTTGCTATAGGTACTTTCAAAGAAGAAAAATATAGAAGACCTAACAATTGTGACAAGAGAACAATGACTATACAATGGATGATGTAAACAAAATAATAGATGAGAAATAAGTGTAGGAAGAGTTTTTATTCATAGAAGACCGATTCATTTGATGATGCGATTTTATTTTTCACCACTAAGATATATGATAGTAAAATGTCTCTTATCTCATGTTAGGATAGTCCCACATAAATGAGCTACACTTTTTTTCCGAATTTGACATTGAAATGAACATTTTGAAAAACAATTTCTAAGCATTGAGACACATATTGCCACTACATCATTAGGAATTCAAAGATGATCTAAACTAGTATTTTTAGCATTGTGTGTGTGTGTGTGTGTGTGTGTGTGTGTGTGTGTGTGTGTGTGTGTTATTTTTCCTTCCTTCAAAGACTTGGTTTTTTTTATAGAAAACATTGTTTTTAAAAGTTGACATTCACTTACTACTACATTTTTTCTAAAAGGGATAAAAAGGTGATTCTTTTGGATTTAGATTTTTAACACTAATATCTAGTGATTGTAATTGGTATCACTTTAATATCTTGATTATTTTTGTTAGGAATAAGGTGTCTCAACCTTGGATAATTCCTATTCTTATTATTTGTTTTATAAATGTATTTTTTGCAAATAATATAATTAAGTGTGAGTGTACATGTCCAGCTAGCATGTTGATGTGTCACTCTACTTGCATGTGTTGACATCTTGAATTGTGTGTAAGGAGATCATGGCTGAAACAATTATGATGGATTCCCTGTTAGAATTCTTTAGAATAACTGAGAGGGGGGGGGGGGGGGGGGGTGAATCAGTTATTCAAGGTCCAAATGCCCTAATAATATTTTTCACAACTTATAATGAATCCATACACTTTTCATCCATCCAAACTTAAATCAACCATATTAGCAAGTTACAATAAATCAACATGTAGCAATAAAACATGCAAGATTAACACATGACACAATAATTTACGTGGAAACCCAATTTGGGAAAAACCACCAGTAACATGCTACTTGATTCTCACTCTTCTAAAGTGATGCCCTATTAAAAGCCTGCCCTGTTAAAGGCTTACAACACACTGTTAAATGTGACCTTGTTAGAGGATTTCACCAAACTGTTAGGAATGGGCCTGATCAAAGGACTTTAGAACATTCACTTGGAATGTCACCCTGTTAAAGGATTTACCTCATGGCTATTAAACCAACCTAAGTCCATAGGATTTAAACTAACTGTTACAATTGCTAGAGAGTAACAATAATGGATTGTTGATCTGATACAACTTACAACATACTTTGCAGATTTCAGATCACTCTTCATTTCTATCCTTTTGCTTGGCTTTAATCACTTTAGCTCTGATAGCTTCTCTTCCTCTCAAGATTTGTCTCCTTGAGTCTTCTTACTCATCATGCCAATGCAATCATCCTTGTGGTCATCTATTCAAATAGAATTTCTGTGCTTTCTTCTCCTTAGCACCTTCTTCAGCACTTCATGCCTTTATGCTCGACCACCTTCTCCTCTCTTTGCTTCATGACCTTATGACTCCTTAAATAGAAATCTGGTTTGCCTTTTTTGCTCAATTCTTCCTCTCCAATTTTAAGGTTTCAAATGGATTAGGTAGGATACAATGTATCTACCCTATATCTTGCTCTTATCTAGAAACTTCATCTAGACTCCAGTTATAATCTCCAAAAATGTTCTACATGGTTTTTTGTGCCACCAGCTCATCATTCTTATCTTCCATTTAATTCATAGATTTCTAGATAAAACCTTGTCGGCTTGGATCTGGTGAATCTTCGATTTTCAAAATAATGCAGCAACTCGGCATTATTGGTTTACTGATGCTCGACATCTCTGTGTTACTTGACACTATTGGTTTTCTGATGCTTGGCATCTGTTTCTGCTTGGCACTTGATTTTACTCGACATCTGAAGTTCACTCAGCAACTCGACACTTGAAGTTCACTTGACATCTGAAGTTCACTCGGCAGGCACTTGAATTTCACTCGGCATCTGAAGTTGAACTTGCTCGGCTTCAACTAGGAATCTGTTCGGCACCTACTAGCTTGCTCGGCTACCTCTCTCTAATGAACTTTAGTTAGGCTTTACAGATGTCTTAGCTAAAACCTTACATCTTTAATATGTTTTAGTGTGCCCATTCTCTATGTCTTAGAGTATGTCATCAATACACTATTTCATCAATGACTTAGCTGATCCTTGTACTTCATTATAACATCATAACTTCAACCTTTCTCTAGGTGTTCTAGTTACATCTTATCGATTGCCTCCTCCTTGTCAATCAACCACTTGATAGTATTTGGATCACTAAAGCAATTGCCATTCCTGCAAGTAGCAAGTTTGACATCAATGACAAAAAAATGATTGAGAACATTCTTTATCAGTTCCATATGATCATTCCAAAAATTTTCCTCATGATCTTTTCAATCATTTCCAACATTCCCATGATGCGTAAGAGATATCTTTGCAAGATTTGATGATGGGTGAAGATGTGAAGACATGTGGAAATTGATCATTGAGTACTGTACACTTGAGTCTCCATTTAGCACACGAGGTTTGGTACATCGGCCCAATTTTTTTTTTGGTTCCTACTTTTCCAGAGAATGGTAAAAGCCTAATACAGTTATTCTTTGGAAGTTGCCCTAAAAGGGAAAGTGCATGATATAAGCATTTTTTGGGTTGTAGATAGGAGAGAGAGAAAGTGTATTGTTGGTATGTTATGTTGCTATTGAATTGGTCTTCCATGTCCTAAAAGAACCTGCATTGCAAGTGTGTTGTAACCTTTGTGTTAAATATAATACATTGTGTAGGTTTTGGAGGGGTGGGGTTGTTTTACCGAAAGGTTTTTCCCCACCGCATATCTTTGTATTTATGTATTTTCTTTCTCTACCTATTTTTTATATTCATGGTTGACTGCAATATTATTGTTTACATAATATCAAATATGTAATTGTAAGGATTTAATAAGAATTTGCACAATACTTTCCTTAAAGGATTAGTGTAGGAAGTTGTTTCCGTACTTGAGTTTCCTTACATTTTTTTATTTCATTAAGTAATAAAATATTTTTAACTATAATTTATACATATGATCAGTTAGTGAAAAAATTGTTCTAAGTATTGAACATCAATTTTTTCCTTGTTAGAAAGAGGGCATCAACACCTAGTACCTGGATACTTTTTAAAAAGATTAGCAAAAACCTATGTTTAGTAAAACTAAAATACAAATTCATTATTGTTATCTCTCAAAAATTTGCACCCTATGTCAAGTTGTAGAACTTGGTTTAATGGAGAAGCATGGGAACTTTCCTAGGTATGAGGTCACCTAAACTAGGAAAGAACCTCCAAAGACGTTTTGATCCTCATCTAATACTTCACTTAAATTAAGACTTCTGAGAAAAGGATTAGAAAGATAACACTTTAACTAAACTTTAACCTACAAGGTGATGCATCAAGTTAACAAGATCACAAAAACAAAAGTAACTAAGTTCTTTGCCAAAATCACTAAGCCCAAAATTGCACAATTCTCACTTACACATCCCTGCCTAAATGTTCATGAAAAGGTTCTAGCACTATACCTTTAGGAATAAAAGAGGTTTCACACCTTAAAAAAGCTTGCACTTAAAATACAAATGATGACCTACAATTTTTGTATTTCTCTACAAAAAAGTACGAAAAGTGAGACAAAAATCATAAGGAAAATAACGTGCTCACAAGTAATATTTCATGAAAACATTGAAAATGGACACTAAAATCAAATGAAAAAGAAGGTACATTAACTCAACACTTGAAACTCCAAAAGTTGTTGCTGTATATCATGCATCCAAATTGAGTTGTAGAAAATGTTAAGTCTACCAAAGGACCCAAAAAGTCACTAAGTGTAGAAATTAAATAATGTGAACTACCTCAACTAAATGAAGTTTACAAAATTTACCCTTTTCCAAGGTAGTTGTGTCAAGATTAGACTCTGACCTTTTTGGGTTGGAATCAACAAGAATGCCTATTGTTAATGCCCTCCACGAATTCCAAAAATACATGGGAGCAAAGAAAATTTTCCTCCTTGACCCCTTCCACCACTAAGGCAACCAAAAAGAACTCCAACTTCCCTACAATGACTCAAAAGACCTATATTTATTTTAAGAATAGAGAAGAATTTTCATATTTTAACAATGAGAAGTAGAACCAAATATACATCCAAAACATGAATTTTTTTAGCAATTCAATAAATTAAAAACATTATCTAAATAAAAAAATGATGGAAATGAGAAGATTACTAAGGATACCTTATCATTGCACATGAGAAATATTGCATGGCTACAAAATATTCAAAACAATCAAATCTATATCCTCAACACGGGTATTTAAATCAAAATTTGGAGGATTTAAGGCTATGTAAGGATCAAATAAATATCTATGAGCACAGTCCTTAGGAAAAGGTATGGCAAACTGGAAATCATATAAGGAATAAAATAGTCATCCCAACATTTTCTTTGCCTAAAAAATTGAATAAAATATGGACCATTCGCTCATCTTTAACCATGTCAAGATTCACATTAGGGGAAAATCACAAGCCTCTACGATGATCTACAAACCCTAATCTTGCCAATTCTTTTCAAGGATTCACAAATCTTCAATTAAACCTACTTCTATACCCTTAAAAAATTTGCACAAATCACCACCCTCTACGTGCATGTCACGGAAACAAAGTCATGGGTGAAGCTTCACTCATTATTAACAACTTATCCTCTAAAGGTATGTGGTATAGATGGAATACACATGGTATTTTTACTCAATGGGAAGGACATGGTAGTTCTATACATATGGTAGTCAAATAGATCGAGGAAGAATTGGGGAACCAGGTAAGTATAACAATTATGGAAAATAATTCTCTATTTATTCATTACACTAGTAAAGATCTTGTAAATAAATTATTACTAAGTAAAGATATATTCTGTGAGGGGCACAAATTTTTTTTTTATAGGTAATAGGCCATGAGGCCTAAGATTGTGTTTAGATTAAAAAAAAAAAAACCATCTCAATTGAGCACCAAAGATCACAGATGGATAAGTATCCTTGGTGTATCCGTTACGTAAATATCTCATAGTGATTTAACTGACTTTTAGCACCTATTTTTTATTTCTAAATTTATAACTTTTCTCTTGATAATTTTTTTTTTTTTTTTTTTGAAAAAAGAGGGGTAAAAACTTTATTAACAATCAGAACCACTTATTACACATCAGCAGATGGCCAAAGCCCAAGGAACCCTAAGAAATCATAGAAAATAAGAGCAAGCTGATCAACCTTTCCTAATTCCCCTAACATCCTCAGCAAGAGTCCTCTCCAGATCTTGACATAACTCTGTGGGCATCTGCTCCCAATCATCAATCATCCCTCCATCTATATTTTCTGACACCCATTTTGCCAAACTATCAGCTGCCCTATTCCATTCCCTTGGAATATGGGCATAAGACACTGAATCCATCAAGGAGCTAACCTGTAATATCTATTGCACTATCAATGACAGCTGCCAACTAACATCTGAGATCTACCTCTCAAGGAGAAGATTAACTAGAACTTGAGAGTCAGATTCACAAATCACCTTACATCATCCAAGAGCATAAGCCTACGTCAAAGCATGTAAGATAGCCATCCCTTCCATCCTATTAACAGTCTGCACCCCTCTATTGGCCGAGAAAATAAAGACCACCGATCCTGAAGAATCCCTACCAATCCCACCTATGCCAGCCAGACCTGGGTTACCCCTAGAAGAACCATCTGTATTAATTTTCAAAAAACCAGCTGGGGGGGGGGGGGGGGGGGGCAGCCACCCACCCATCCTTTGGACTTTCTGCTTCACACGCCAACCTCTCCTAACACAGGCTGAAGCCTGAGATAACCTCTGTATTCCCAACCTATCAGCCATCTCTGCATCGCTCTCCTCAAGTGGCAACACCAACTCAATCTTAGCATTGACAGACTCTTAGATCATACCCATAATTATGAGCCAAACCTGGTGAATCCCCAACTTTTCACCCCAGAAAATTCTCCGATTTCTTTCTAACCAAACTTGCCATAACAAGAAGATGGGTCCAGCGTACCAAACATCCTGCAAAAAGGGAGTCAGGGAAGGGGGCCTCCCCAAACTCATCCAGAACTTTGCAAGGGAGGAGGCATGAATGCATGGCCGTTTCCAAACATCCCACCAGGAATGCCAAAGTTGAAGAGTGAAAGAGCAGCGAAAGAACAAATGCTTAGAATCTTCCTCTCCACAGCTATAGAGAACACACCTCGAAGGGCCATAAAAACCTCTCTTCTGGATATTTTCCCAGGTCAAGCATCTATTCCAGACCAAAGTCCAAATAAAGCAATTACACTTCGGCCAAGAAAGCTTATTCCAAACTCTCTTCCACCACTGAACCTCCCCTCCCACAAGTTGTTGGGAAAGCAACTCCTAATACCCAGATGAAACAGTGTAAGTACCCTTAGGATTAGGGGGCCAGGCCAAAACATCCTCAGCTGAAAGGGAGCTATAGTTTCAACCAGCTAATATGTACTGTAGTTCAGTGCACTCCATATCCAACCCAAGAATCAACCATTCCTTTGGGCTCTTCCATCTTGCCTCCACCAACTGTCCCTAAGTGTAAAAGGACTTAAAGTCGCTCACCCTTGTCCATCCAGCTTCACAAAACCTCTGGGACAATATGCGTAGATGAGGGAATTGAACAACCAGGGGAGGGTAGCCATCCCAAGCATCATCCCATAAATGTGCCTCAGATCCACTTTTGCATATCCAAAAAGGCCACCTTTAATGAGTGTAGCCCCTCTCTTAAGGGTGGTCCAAATCACCGAACCTTTCCCATAAAGGCTATACCGGGGAATATCCTTGTGGGGGATTCCAGGAAAGTACTTCTGAGACAAGATTCTAGCCCAAACACAGTCTTGTTCAACACACCGTCACCAATACAATTTGGCCGCCAAGGTAGTACCAGTTAGCATTGATTGTCTTAGTCCAAGACCCCCGAATTGCTTAGGACTACAAACAACCTCCCATTTAATAAGACTCCACTTAGATGTAGATAAACTTCCAGCCCATAAAAATTTTCTAGCTAAAGCATCCAAGTCCCTAACAAAGCTCATGGGAGCCACTTGAATCATACACCTATATAGAGGAAGAGCTTGAACCACAGATTGGATCAGCTGGACCCGACCCTCAAAGGATAGCCACCTATGGGTCCAATGAGTGACTTTGGCTCAAAATTTATCCAGAATGACCTGCCAAGACTCCCTAGACTGTCTACCCATAGAAATGGGAATCCCAAGATAGAGAAATGGAAGACTCCTAGTTTGGAATCTAAGAATATGAGCAATTCTCCTTTGAATAGACAATGGAGTGTTGAAGACAAAGATGGAAGACTTGCCCTCATTAATTAGCTGACCTGAGGCTGTAAGGTAGACATCCAACACCCTATGAATTTTAGAAGCTTCTTGAATGGTAGCCATACCCATCAAAGCCATATCATCCACAAACTGTAAGTGTGATTGAACCGGAAGGCTCCCTCCCCATTGCCAGCCCTGAATGAAGCCCCCTGCTACATTCATCTTTATCAACTGACCCAAACCTTCTGCCAGAAGAATAAACAGGTATGGAGAGAGTGGGTCACCTTGCCGTAGACCACGAGAGGCCCCAAAAAGATCAGAGTGCTCCCCATTAATCAAAACAGAGAAAGAGGTTGAAGTCACACAACTCATAACCCAACAGATCCAATCCTTCTCAAAACCAAAGGCACCCAAAACCTTTTGGAGGAATGACCAACGCACCTTGTCATACGCCTTAGCCATATCTAGCTTGATGAACATAGCCTTGTCCTTAGATTTGGCCATAGAATGAATGGTCTCAGTAGCCACCACCACCCCATCCAAGATTTGGCGACCCGTCACAAAGCCACTTTGCTCTTCAGAAATAAGCTTTGGAAGCCATGTTTTTAGCCTATTAGCAATCAACTTAGATATAATTTTATAAATGACATTGCAAAGAGAAATAGCGCAAAAGTGACTTAACCGATCAGCCCCTTCCTCCTTGGGAATGAGAGCAAGGAAGGTAGAGTTTAAAGCCCGAAGCATCTGCTTATTCCTCTGGGATTCTTGAACAACTACCAGTAAATATATCTTGATAATGTCCCAAAATTCCTGGAAGAACTCAATCGAAAAACCATCTGGACTAGGAGCTTTCCCTTTTTTCATCTGGAAAATAGTCAACTCTAGCTCCTCCAAAGAAATGGCTCTCATAAGGTGCTCCTTCATATCCAAAGAGACCAAAGAAGGAATACAGGAAAGGACCTGAGCCTCTTCCACCAATTCCCCCTCCGAATCCTCCCTAAATAAAGAAGTAAAGTACTGCATAGCTTCATTGGAGATATCCTAAAAGGAAGAAAGAAACTCCCCCCTATCATTCACCAAAGTTGATATAGCATTACCATGTCGTCTAGCCTTCACTGAATTGAAGAAGAATGCAGTATTCTTATCACCCTCCTGTAGCCACTTAGTCCGGGCTTTTTGTTTCCAAAAGATTTCCTCCCTCAGCTCCCATTCCTCCACAGATCTTAAGACTCTAGCTTCCTCACTTAACAGATGTTCAGACACCCCATCTTCCCTAATCTTCCTAGTGATATCATTCAACTCAGCTTGAGCCACCCTTTTCGCATGGAAGATATTGCCAAAACATTGCCGATTCCACCGTTTTAGCTGATATTTAGTGAACTGGAGGAGTTTAACAAAGATATACATTGTTGTACCATAGGCTGGTCTACCAATCTTCCACCACTCAGCCACACATCCATACAGATCTGGGTCCCTCAACCACATGAGCTGGAATTTGAAAGGTGGCCTTTGAGGCAACCAGGTAGAAGAAATAGCAAGCCTAATGGGCCAATGGTCTAAACCACACCAATCCAAAATGTCAGAACTGGAAGACCACACTCCGCCCACCCAAAAACATGAAACCAGAAATCGATCCAGTCGTTTAGCGACACATCGATCTCCTACCCTTCTGTTGTTCCAAGTGAATTTACCATTGCTGGGTTTAACATCCACTAGATCGAGTGCCAATATATTATCCCAGAATAACACTGAAGAGGGCTCAAGTCTAGTATTGCCCCCCCTTTTTTCAGATAAATCAAGGATAGCATTAAAATCCCCCGCCATAATCCATGGTAAGTAAGGAAATTAACTACGAACAAAATGAATATTATTCCATGCAAGAAGTTTACTTTGGAACTCAATAGGAGCATAGACATTGGTAAATAGAACAGATTCCCCCGACTTAGGGCACAAAGAAACCATGGATAAGGAGGATCTAAAAGATAACCACCACAAAGGATGAATCTTGCGAGGGTTCCAGAGACATGCCACCCCCCCTGAAGAGCCCTGTGTACCAATGCACTGACACTGCCCACTCTTCCATAATTTAGGTGCCAGGCTCATCATGCACTCAACAGAGACCTTCGTTTCCTGAAGAAAAAGAACATCAGGAGAATGACTTCTAACCAATTCTTGAACAACTTTTTGTCTAGGTCCATTATTCAGGCCCCTAACATTCCATGAAATAATGATCATTTTGGGGGGGACAAAAAATGAGAATCCAGGGTCTTAACAGATCCTGACTCCACCAGAGTTTCCCCAACCATCTTGATCTTCTCCAAGTCCTTCTTACATCCACTCTTATCACTTTTCTCTAAAACCCCCTTCTTGCCATCCTTCTGAAGACCCAAATAGGAAGATGACTTGCCATGCTTGTCCATATCTGAAGCAGTCATCCTTACAGAGAGAATAGGGCCCTCTTCTCTCTGACCCAAATCAACATTTGACTCATGAACCAATTGGGCACTTGTATGCCCATCAATGACCATAGGCGTATCAGATTCCACCTGTAGATCTGGGACAGGAATGGAAGTGGCAATTGCCAGGCTTTGATTTGTCGCTAATTGATCTACACTAGTAAAACCAGGAATGACATCATGATGACCCTATTCATCTAGGACCTCAAACCTGTTAAAAGTATCCCCCTCCTGTCTTTCCATTAGAGTCCTCTTCTGACCTCTTCTTCGGTTACGAGCCTTAACCTGAGCAAAACCCTCAACATCCATACCATCACCAGAGGCAGGCTTCTTCCCTTTATCCAAACCAGGGGTATTTCCAAGAGGAGGCGGAGGCTACTGCTCCCTAGTTTTGGCCTTCGGGCATCTTCTCATCAAGTCCCCATATTCATGACACAAGCAACATCGAAAAGGAAGGGTTTCATAATCCAGTTGCTGCACCCAAGAGTGTGACCCTGCACACATATCCACCGCATCTGGCAAAGGTTTACTCAAATCAAGCTCCACGCAAATCCAAGAAAAAGTCATTACCTTCTTACCAAAGGTTTGTGTTGAAGTCCCCACTGGCCTCCCAAGCATCGATGCCAACATATGAAGAACATCCTGTTGGGTGATACGACGCGCTCCCCTGCCCACAGGTGGTTAATTATGTGGTGTTCCATGTTCACTAACAGTCATGGCTTTTGGTGCAATGGAAAATGGGCCCTACAATTGGTATCAGAGCTTGGTTTTGGCTTGGTCATGGGTTCAAATCTCCTCGGTGCCTTCCCGACCCGTGTAAGCACCTGGTATGTGCGTCGAGGGGGAGATTGTTGGGTGATGCGATGTGCTCCCTTGCCCATAGGTGGTTAATTATGTGGTGTTCCATGTTCACTAACAGTCATGGCTTTTGGTGCAACGGCAAATGGGCCCTACACATCCTCCCGGCAACATTCTATTGGAAATTTGGGTAGATGTACCCACACTAGAACCCAATTTGGAAGCTCCTCGGAGGGATTAAAACCTGCATGCCATGGCTTAACAAAAAGCCCAACTTGGTTATAAAAATAGGGCCCTCCCTCAAAAACCCTATTACGATCTGCCATGCATGTGAATGAAACCATGAAATAGTTATTAGCAAGTAGGGAGACCTCCATTTCACCCTCTGGATCCCACGTTCTCCGAGCCCAATTCTCCAAAAATTGCAAGGAGACTCTTAATCCCAAAAATTTACAATATAACGAGTGCTTCGAGTAATAATCAACATCTTCGACAATCATTTCAAAAGGGATTACCAGCTTTGGTCTTTCTTTACATCTCTCAAGGCAATCGTTGATCTTCGAGATCTAGGATCCACCAAGCGAGCTCGAATCCGTAGCTCCTGACCTCTGAGAAAAGAGAGCATTATCGAACATCCTTGCCCTCTGCCCTGACGGACACACTTCCTCTGCATCAAAAAAATCTAAATCGGGTGTAGCCCTAGAAGGCTCACCCCAAGACATCGTTGGGCACCAACCTGGACAATCAACCCCAAGTCACCCCGTAAAGGTACTCCCCCTATAGATCGACCACGCAGAAACCCTCATAAATGCATCCAAGAAAATACAAACCTGCGTCCACCAATAATTGCAGCAACTGTTCTCCCCCCCCCACACAACCAGACGCACCCCCCAGCCAACACAAGCACAGAAAGAACAAAAATGAGCTAGGGCACGGTTGCCCTAGCTCGGCCTCGAGATGTAGAGGTCAGCCATTCGCTTCTAGATATCAATATTTTTATCTTCTCTTGATAATTCCTTGTGAATATAACTTGGAAATTAAAGTTGGCTATGATCAAGTTGTTAGAATGAAAAGAAGTACGTTGTTATAATGATTTAGAATAACTGAGAGTGGGGGGAAGAGGGGGTGAATCAATTGTTCTCAAGTCCACATATATTGATTCAAATTTCACTAACTTCAAAAAGATTAATCAATCTCATAAAACAACTTTTCCTCTATAGCATATCATCAATAATTTAACTTTTCATGCAATTTCTTAACTCTCTATTTCCTCTATGTGCCAACTGCCAGTAAAATTAACTAATGTAGAAATATAACAGGCATAACAACACCATCTACACATGTAAATAATTATTCTTTTATATTCACATATTTGAAGCTCACTTCTTTGTCTTGTACCGACTCTCTCAAGTAATGATACTTGGTCTCAATATGCTTAGTCTTTGTACGCATCACATGGTTCTTTGTTATATTTATAGAACTTATGTTATCACAATATGTCATAACAGGTTTAGTGATCTCTTCCTTCATTCCTTTCAACAATTTCTTGATCCATACAATATTTGAACAATTCTCTATTGCAACAACATATTCAACATTTGTTGTAGATTGTGAAATATAGTTCTACTTCTTGCTTGTCCATGAAATCAATATTCTTTCTAAAAAGAAAGCTCCTCCACTGGTACTTTTTCTATCATCAATATTTCCTGCCCAATCAACATTTGTATAAACTTTTAGTTCAAATTTGTCACTTTTCTTGTACCATAGTCCATAGCCTTTTGTTCCTTTTAGGTATCTTAGTATCCTTTTTACTGTCACCATATGCTTTTCTTTAGGATTAACAAAGAATCTAGAAACAATACCAACTACTAATGCAATTCTAGATCTGCTATGTACAAAATACTATAGTTTTCCAATCAGTGACATGTATAATGTTTGATTTACCTTAGCTAAGTCATCATTCTTTGGCAATTCGTGTCCAATCATTGGTCTTGAGTCTTCCATACCAAAAGCCCTCAAAATTTCTTTGATGTACTTGGATTGAGTAATGAAAATACCTTTATTCATCTAATATACTTGCAATCCAATAAATAATTTAATCTCTCCAAACATTGATATCTCAAACTCCTTTTCCATTTGATCAACAAATGACTTGCTCAATGAATCTTTACCTCCAAATATGATATTATCCACAAAAATTTCAGCTAGCAATATCTTATTTTCAGATTCACTTTTCAGATACAGATTGCTATTATCATTAGTTCTTGCAAAACCATTTTTTACCAAATAATTATGTAACTATTTATACCATGCTCTAGGGGCTTTCTTCAAACCATATAAAGCTTTGTGTAACTTACATACCATATTCCTTATATTTGGATTAACAAATCCTTCGAGTTGTTCAATGTAGACTTCTTCCTCTAGAATTCCATTTAGAAATGCAAAATTTTACATCCATTTGGTACATTTTGAATCCTTTGTAAATAACACATGCAAGAAAATTTCTTAGTCCTTCTAACCTTGCAACTAGGGTGAAAGTTTCACCATTTTCAACTCCTCCTTCTTATGCATATCCCTTACAAAATAGTCTTGCCTTATTCCTTGTGACTTTACCTTTCTCATTCATCTTATTTATGAAAACCTACTTAGTTCCAATCACATTATTATTCTTTGGTCCAAGAATTGATGCCCAAGTCTTATTCTTCTTAATTTACTCAATTTATTTATTCATTACCTTGATCCAGTCTTTAATCTCCAAAGCATCTTTGAAAAATTTAGGCCCAAACTCACACAATAAGCATGTATCATTCTTCAATCTTCTTCTTGTCATGACTCCAAAATCTTTATCTCCAATGATTTCATGTGGTGCATGATATATTCTTACATATTTTGCTAATATAGGTTCATGTCTTCTTTCTTCTCTATGTTGATCACTAGATTTTTCATTTTCTACTTCTTCAGTTGTCTCTGGCTGCAACTTGACTTCCTCTATTTGATAGTCGAGAGATGTTGTTTGTGACTCAATCCTATAGCCTAATGCTCAACAATCTACTAATGCTCAACAAAACTCTATTACAAAACCTGGTTGTTGATGCTCAACAACCACCTTCTCTAGTTCAAGTATGGTGCTAGGTTTACCTTCATAAATATAGAAAAAATTTCCATAATCCTTAGGTTCTTTCTTGAATTCTTCTTCATTTTCTCTACAAATTCACCAACTCTAAAATTTGCACTTTCCACAATCTTGTTAGTTTTAGAATTCAAACACTTATATGCTTTTCTCTTAGTGGAATAACATAGAAATATGCCTTCACTAGTTTTTGCATCAAGCTTGCCTTTACTTGCTTCAATATGTAACACTTACTTATAGAGACCTTAAAATAATTCACATTTGGTGTATATCCATACCAGAGTTCAAAAGGTATTTTGTTTGTACCTTTCTTTACTTGCACTCAGTTTAGAGTATAGACTACAATACTTATAACTTCTCTCTAGTACTTCTATGAAACATCCTTCTCCATCATGAAGGTTCTTACATAATCCATAATTGATATATTTCTCCCTTCAACTATACCATTATGTGGTGGAATACTTGGTACACTCATTTTGTTGAAGTTGATGAAAGATCAACCCCACAACTTGTTGGATACAATTGATAATTGCATGATTGTCTTTGATGTTACACAAATGTCATATCAGTCATCAGACAATGTTAACCGAGCTCACTCGGTCATCGAAGAAAAGTAGCAGACAGTGTTAATCGAGCTCACTCGGTCATCGAAGAAAAGTAGCAGATAGTGTTAACCGAGCTCACTCGGTCATCGAAGAAAAGTAGCAGACAGTGTTAACCGAGATCACTCGGTCATCGAAGAAAAGTAGCAGACAGTGTTAACCGAGCTCACTCGGTCATCAAAGGAAAGTCAGAGAAATCGATGTTTACCGAGTTAAGTCGGTTAGTGAAGGATTTCACGAAATTCTCTGTATTAACCGAGCTCAGTCGATTAACACAGGAATTATTTTCTATGTAGTATTTACCGAGTTAAGTCGGTCAGCGAAGGATTTCTTGAAGGTTAAGTAATTAAAGTTAATTACTTTATGTAATGTATGAAGCCGACTCATAGCACAATTATTTATAATTGTAACTTGTATTTGAGCCGACTCGATAATCTGAAAGGTATATATGAAGGATCAAGTTGCGAATTCAAGAATGAAAGTATGAATGTGAAAAAGCTAGCAGATATGATTGAATATCTAATATGCGAATTATAAGGAAGGTCAGAGCAAATTTTTGAAGGATCAGAGATGCAGAGTTGCATTTGATCAGAGAGGATCTAGAGGAACAGAACAGAGATCTGTATCAGCAAAGATAAGTTGTATTTATTTTAGATCACTCATTGTTACTTTCTAACAATTGTAACAGTGTTTTCAAATCTCTTAACAGAGTGGGTTTAACAGCCTTTTGTAAAATCCTCTAACAAGGTGGCAATTCAGTTGAATTGATCTAAAGACCTCTAGCAAGGCCACTCCTAGCAGGGTGATTAAATCCTCTAACAAGGTTGCACCTAACAGTGTGTTTTGTAACCTTTAACAAGGTTGGCTCCTAACAGGGCTCACTTCAGAAGAGTGAAAAACAGTAACTAGTTACATTGGTGGTTTTTCCCATATTGGGTTTCCACGTTAAATCTGGTGTCTCTTGTCTCTTGTTTCTTGTGTTTTCAGTTTGATTATATGAGTATCAGCAATGAGTATTTCCTTTGACATCTTAAGGGACTTGTGGGAAAAGTTTTTGTAGTAACTGATTCACCCCTCCCCTCTCAGTTACTCCATTCTCATTTCCAACAATTGGTATCAGAGCTTATTGGTGCTTGCAGGAAAAGATTTCAAGGATCTAAGCCAAAGATCAAGATGTCTTACAAGAGAGAAATTCCAAGACTCAACAAAAAATAACTTCTCTGCATGGCAAGGATTGATGAAACTTCATTTGGCTACTATTGGTGATACAGGACTGAAATATCTTGATGAAAAATACAAAGAACCTTCCGGCACATTATCTGTCAATGATATTGCTGAAAAGAAGACTCATAACAATATGATGATAGACATTGCATCTGCACTAAGCTATGAAGAATTTGATGATATCAAGGATTGCCAAACCGCTTTTGACATGTGGAACAAGCTGAAAGAAATCTATGGAGGAGATGACAATGTGAAAAGAGCAAAAGCAGAAAGTCTAAGAGGACAATTTGACCAAATGAGAATGAGAGAGGATGAAAACATTGCAAAATATGTTGATAGAATCAAAGCATGTGTCAGTGCAATCAGGGCATCTGGAGGTGATATCAAAGAAGAGACGGTTATAAGAAAAGTTCTCAGAACCTTGCTTCCCATCTATGCAATCAGAGTTTCTGCAATTCAAGAAAGAAGGTGTGAAGCAAATCATAATATCAATTTGGAGGCTATAGTTGGAAGACTAATCGCATTTGAACTAGACAATTTTGACAACTATGTTCCAGCTTCCAAAAACACTGAATCAACATTTGAGGCCAAACTTTCACTCAAAGATAGAGGCAAAAAGAAATCAGAGTCAAAAAGTGATGATGAATCAGACCAAAGTTCAGACAGTGATCTTGAAGTAATTGAAGCTCTACTAGCAAAGAAATACTCCAGAGGCAGAGGAAAATATAAAGGTAAAGTTCCTCTAATCTATTTTTCATGTGAAGAAATTGGTCATATTGTAGCTAGGTGCCCAAACAAGCAGAACAATGATGAAAAGAAGGGTCATAAATGGAATAGAAAGAAAGACTACAAATCATTCAAGAACAAAGGTAAGAAATCATGTTTCATGGCTAAAAATTCTAAGGATTCTGATAATAGTGAAGATGAAATTGTTTATATTGCTGTGAAAGATGATTCTAATAGTGATGAGGAAGATAAAATGGCTCTTATCTCTCATATAAGTATGAATGATACATGGATTATAGACAGTGGTTGCTCTCATCATATGACTGGTGATAAAACTAAGTTTGATCAGTTTGAAGATTATGATGGTGGCAGTGTAAGGTTTGGTAATAATGAACCTCGCTTCATAAAAGGAAGAGGAAGAATCTCTCTAACCAAAGAACTTATATGCAACAATGCCTATTGGGTTGAAGGTCTTAAACATCAATTGCTAAGTGTGGCACAGTTACTCAATACTGGATTTAAGGTGGAATTCATGCATGGAAAGGCAAGACTGTTGAATGAGCAAGGAAAGCTGATAGGATCTGGCACACAAACTAAAGGTAACTTGTTCTACCTAGAACTTGGTGAATGCTCATGTTTTATTGCTCAAATTGAAGAAAGTTGGTTATGGCATAAGAGGTTGTGTCATGTCAATTTTGATAATCTGGTGAAGATAAGAAAATTCAAAAAGGTAAGAGGCATTCCTAATATAAAGAAACCTGAGGTCGGTTTATGCAAGAATTGTCAGATTGGAAAAATGGGAAAGACTAGTTTTAAAAGTAAAAGCTATCAGTCTGAAGATATATTAGAAATTGTGCATACTGATTTATGTGGACCCATTGGAATTGAAAGTTATACTGGAGAAAAGTTCTTCATTCTTTTTGTAGATGATTACTCAAGAATGATGACTGTTATGTACCTAAGGAATAAATCAGAAGCTTTTGAGAAATTCAAATGGTACTTGGCAAGAGTAGAAAAAGAAACAGGGAAAAGATTGAAATGCTTAAGGTCAGACAGAGGTGGTGAATTCATTTCACATGAGTTCAATAACTTCTGCATTGAAAGAGGAATTAAAAGACAAGTTTCAGCACCAGGAACTCCAGAACAAAATGGGATAGCTGAAAGAAGAAATAGATCCATTATGGATTGTGCAAGGACCCTAATGATTGAAAAGAACATTGCTATCAAATACTGGAAGGAAGCTATCAGCACTGCAGTTCATACCTTGAACCGAGTACAACTGAAAAAGGACTCATTCAAAACTCCCTATGAATTATGGTATGGCTACAAACCCAATGTAAGTTATCTGAAAGTATTTGGAAGCAAATGTTATATTCTGAAAGAATCTAGAAAAGGTAAATTTGATGTAAAAGGAGATGAAGGAATATTTCTAGGTTACTCTTGTAAAAGCAAAGCATATAGATGTTTAAATCTATCTACTCACAAGGTCATAGAAAGTGCACATGTGAAAGTTGATGAGTTTGCAGAGAAATCAGAAGAAGAAAGCAAGAAGGTTCCTGAAGACTACAGAAAATTTATTTACATTAAACCTGATACTATACCAAGTACTCCAGTTAATCAGGAATCCTCAACTCCCGAGTCATCAATGACCGAGTTGCAGGAAGTTCAAACTGAGACACAGGAAGTTTTTACCGAGCTAAAAGAATCCGAGTCACTTTCAGACTCTACCAAGCAAGTATCTACCGAGTCTGAATCTACCGAGCCAGAACAACAAGAATCTGAAGTACAAAGGGACAACAATGAAACTCATTCAAGAAGTAAAGAACCTGTGTTAGCTAAATATGTCAGAAGGCATCATGCTCCAGATCAGATCATTGGAGACAAATCTGAAGGAACTCTGACAAGAAGTAAGTTAAAAGGCACTTGTTTACTTGCTGATTTTGAACCTAGAAATATCAAAGATGCATTGGCAAATGATAGTTGGATTGAGGCTATGAATGAAGAAATAGAACAGATAGAGAAAAACAAAACATGGACTCTTGTATCTAGACCCAAAGATAAGAATGTAATTGGAACAAAATGGGTATTCAGAAATAAACTAAATGAAGATGGCAAGGTATCAAGAAACAAAGCTAGACTAGTATGCAAAGGATATGCTCAAGAAGAAGGTATAGACTATGGAGAAACCTTTGCTCCTGTTGCAAGATTGGAAGGTATAAGAACCTTACTTGCATATGCTGCTCACAAAGGATTCAAAGTTTATCAGATGGATGTCAAGTCAACATTTCTCAATGGAATACTGGATGAAGAAGTTTACATTGAACAACCTGAAGGTTTTGTTGATCCAGATAAGAAGAACATGGTCTGCAAATTACACAAGGCACTGTATGGTCTAAAACAAGCTCCTAGAGCATGGTATGAAAGATTGCATAACTATCTTATTCAGATTGGTTTTCAAAGGACTAATGATAACAGTAGCTTGTATATAAAAGAAGGTCCAGATAATAAGATTGTTTTGGCAGAAATATTTGTAGATGACACTGTTTTCACAGGCAATGATGATCTATGCAAAGAATTTTCAGAACAAATGAACAAGGAGTTTGAGATGTCTATGTTTGGTGAGATTAAATTCTTTGTAGGTCTTCAAATCCAACAAAGTAAGAATGGCATCTTCATCACACAATCAAAATACATCAAAGAGATATTAAAAAAATTTGGTATGGAGGATTGTAAACCAGTTGGAACCCCTATGTGTACTGGATTGAAACTTACCAAGGAAGATGAATCCAAAGAAGTGGATCAAACACTGTATAGATCTATGATTGGAAATTTGCAGTATGTAGTACATACTAGGCCAGATATTGCCCTTGCAGTCGGTATTGTAGCAAGATTTTCAGCAAAACCAAGAGAAACTCATATAATGGCAATCAAAAGAATAATGAGATATTTGAAAGGAACTGAAGATTATGGGCTATGGTATAAATTTGGAGGTAATTTGGATTTGAAAGTATTTACTGATGCTGATTGGGCAGGAAACCTTGATGATAGGAAAAGCACAAGTGGAGGAGCATTCTTTCTTGGAAAGAGATTGGTTTCTTGGACAAGCAAAAAGCAGAATTGTACATCCCAATCTATAGCAGAGGCAGAGTATGTTGCTGCAGCAGTAAATTGTTCAAATATTGTTTGGCTTAAGTAGTTATTGCAAGGAATGAGGATGGAAATCAAAGAACCAGTTGTTATGTTCTGTGACAATACTAGTGCAATCAATATATCAAAGAATCCAGTGATGCATTCTAAGACCAAGCATATTGCAATCAAATATCATTTTTTCAGAGAATTGGTACAAGACAAGGAGATTAGATTAGAATATGTCAATTCAAAGGAACAAATTGCTGACATATTCACAAAGCCACTACCTAAGGATGCATTCTTGTATCTCAGAGGTAAGTTAGGGGTTACACCCCTATCCGAAATTCACTAAAAACAAGTTTTAGTGATGCATCAACGCATACCAAAATGAAAATCTATCTGTTGATGCAGTCAAATCTGGAAGCTTTGCATATGAATCAGTACTAAAGGTACATTACAATTCATTTAAGTTCTATTGTCTTTGGCATTTGTTGTCAAAGAGGGAGAGATTTACTTTACTGTCATATCTTTCTGAAATTTGTGTGAAAAAGAAAGTTCTTATGTAATTCCTTCACAGAGGGAGATTACTGAAAGAGGGAGAGTCTATCATCTTAGAGGGAGAATTGTTTTGATGACACATTGTGTTGATAAGGACTTGTTTTCAAATTTCATTCTGCTATGACATGTTGTGTTGCCATCAATGCCAAAGAGGGAGATTGTTGGATACAATTGATAATTGCATGATTGTCTTTGATGTTACACAAATGTCATATCAGTCATCAGACAGTGTTAACCGAGCTCACTCGGTCATCGAAGAAAAGTAGCAGACAGTGTTAACCGAGCTCACTCGGTCATCGAAGAAAAGTAGCAGACAGTGTTAACCGAGCTCACTCGGTCATCGAAGAAAAGTAGCAGACAGTGTTAACCGAGATCACTCGGTCATCGAAGAAAAGTAGCAGACAGTGTTAACCGAGCTCGCTCGGTCATCAAAGGAAAGTCAGAGAAATCGGTGTTTACCGAGTTAAGTCGGTCAGTGAAGGATTTCATGAAATTCTCTGTATTAACTGAGCTCAGTCGGTTAACACAGGAATTATTTTCTGTGCAGTATTTATCGAGTTAAGTCGGTCAGCGAAGGATTTCTCAAAGGTTAAGTAATTAAAGTTAATTACTTTATGTAATGTATGAAGCCGACTCATAGCACAATTATTTATAATTGTAACTTGTATTTGAGCCGACTCGATAATCTGAAAGGTATATATGAAGGATCAAGTTGCGAATTCAAGAATGAAAGTATGAATGTGAAAAAGCTAGCAGATATGATTGAATATCTAATATGCGAATTATAAGGAAGGTCAGAGCAAATTTTTGAAGGATCAGAGATGCAGAGTTGCATTTGATCAGAGAGGATCTAGAGGAACAGAACAGAGATCTATATCAGCAAAGATAAGTTGTATTTATTTCAGATCACTCATTGTTACTTTCTAACAATTGTAACAGTGTTTTCAAATCTCTTAACAGAGTGGGTTTAACAACCTTTTGTAAAATCCTCTAACAAGGTGGCAATTCAGTTGAATTGATCTAAAGACCTCTAGCAAGGCCACTCCTAGCAGGGTGATTAAATCCTCTAACAAGGTCGCACCTAACAGTGTGTTTTGTAACCTTTAACAAGGTTGGCTCCTAACAGGGCTCACTTCAGAAGAGTGAAAAACAGTAACTAGTTACATTGGTGGTTTTTCCCATATTGGATTTCCACGTTAAATCTGGTGTCTCTTGTCTCTTGTTTCTTGTGTTTTCAGTTTGATTATATGAGTATCAGCAATGAGTATTTCCTTTGACATCTTAAGGGACTTGTGGGAAAAGTTTTTGTAGTAACTGATTCACCCCTCCCCTCTCAGTTA
This sequence comes from Cupressus sempervirens, assembly GCA_028749045.1. NCBI lineage: Eukaryota > Viridiplantae > Streptophyta > Pinopsida > Cupressales > Cupressaceae > Cupressus > Cupressus sempervirens. The sequence goes on along the minus strand of CM053785.1, from coordinate 398,209,635 downwards.
CTCCATTCTCATTTCCAGCACAACTCCCAAGAATTACCTACATACAAGCAACTATCACAAAAGAGAGAAAGAAAAAGCTATGGAGGCTAGAATTGTCAGATTCATAGATGAAACATTCTTGATGAGAAAAAAAGAGAAATTGCTATTATCAAAAGTGAATTGATAAATTACAAAGAGATCAATCCTTATAAAAGGAGATCAAAACCCTAATAGGGAACTAACCTAGGTTGCATGATAATAATTAATAAAAGAATTAATTATTATACGCCCAAAGTTTAACTTAAGTAAACTAGAGATAATAACTAACTTAATAATTACTTCAATATGATTTAATTAATAAAAAAATACTTCATTACTCTAACACCACCCCTTAAGATAAACTTAGGGAGTAGCTAAAAACTTAGAAACTACTACTGAAAGTAAAAACATATGGATCTCGGCAACAAAAGCCTGATCAGGTACCCAAGTACAACCAAATCTCTGTAAATAAGAGAAATAGAGAAAACCACATGGTAAAAACCCTACTCCAAAAAGAGATGGAAATAATGCTAAAAAGAACTAGTGAAGGACTAAAGAAGCCTCTAGACTAGGGAATGTCCCAGAAGATAGGAACAAAATATGATCACGAAGAACACCATTGAAGAATTGAGTTGCAAATACTGCCAAACTATTGATTTGAAGAACCTCCACTATATAGAACATGACCAAGTAGAGAAGACTAAGTTTGAAAAGTTGATCAACTGAAGATGGTAGGTATCTTCATGGCCTCAAAAAATAGGAATGAAAGAATGTCTATATGATAAATGATCCATCTCATCGAAATGCATAGGTATCTAGCTACTACAATCACCTAGTACATAGGATCAAATACTGAATGCATAGCTCAGTCCATCAAACCAAGAAATAATATAACCAACATAACCCCCTATAATGCTAAGAGGTAAGACATGAACACTGAAACTAAATGCAATATCTCCTGCAGAAAGAAGAACCTAGAACATTGAGAGTTCAAAAGAAGTACAAACACCTATAATGACACATGTCACTGACACATCATGAGGCTAATATCATGGAAGGAACACTCACTTGATAAAAGGAAGATGGTGAATATGACCAACTAAAACCCCGAAGGCACTTTATAATGTAGTGCCAATACAATAAAACACAAAGATGTCCAACATCCCAAAATGCAATAGAGTGGCACTTTATCTCAGTGCATTTGCAAAAATACTAAAAAAGGATGTCAACAAAGATAAAAAAAGACATAAGGATGATGCAAGAGATAGTACAACCCATGAAAAATCATTTGAAGAATAAAAAATGATTCCTAACCTAAAACAAACAAGATATCCATCAGAATGCAAAAAAGTAAAAAATTAAATGGGATGTGCCTGGAGCAGAATCTAGAAAATATAATGTCTCAAGATATGTCTCTCAGAGTGAAAAATAGAACTTCTAAATTTGATTGCATAAACTAACAACCAAACAATATCAAAAGTCCAAATAAACTACATCATCACAATAGGCTCAAAACCATCTTTTCGATAATATTTCATATGTGAAAAATGGAGTCCGGATGAGCAAGTTATGGCCAAAAAACCACATGCAGGTAAAAAAAACCACTAGAAAGGTAAAAATAATTTTCTTACCACCTTAGGATCCATGCCAAAATGCCTCAAAAAGCATGTCCACCAGTACCAAAAAATTGCTTAAGGAAGCGTGTTAGTTCTGCACCAAATTATCTCAATTTGCATGCCCAATTAAATATCGATTTATGTGCCAAAAATCTCAAATTTCATGCCAAAAAATCACAAAAGTGTCACCTTGGGAAACATGCCAAAATTGCAATTTTCAATAAATCTTGATTTGTGTACCAAAATTTAGAAAATTGCCACCTTAGGAAATGTGCCAAAAATCTCATTTTGTAAAAAATCTTGATTTGTGTACCAAAAATTTGATAATTGCCAAAAATCTCATTTTGTAAAAAATCTTGATTTGTGTACCAAAAATTTGATAATTGCTACCTCAAAAATGTGCCAAAATCAGAAAATCACCACCTCAGGAAACATACCTAATCTAGGAGCAAAATATTTAGCCTCGAATTCTAATTGTGTCCAAATTCGACAAATTTTAGATGAAAATAGGAGTTTTTAGGCACTTTGAGCTTAACAGTGAGGTCTATTAGGGCTCAAAGTGCACCAAAAAATTGTGACCTCTAGATTTAATACAAAAAAAAATCTAAAAAATGAAACCCTCTAAACAAAAAACATAGCTATGAAACCCAAGTCAAACTTCTCATAAACAAAATAGGGGCATGAAGATTTGGAGCTCTGATACCATGTTGAAGTTGATGAAAGATCAACCCCATAGCTCCCAAGAATCACCTATGTGCAAACACCTATCACAGAAGAGAGAAGCAAAAAGTTATGGAGGCTAGAATTGCCAGATCCATAGATGAAACATTCTTGATGAGCAAAAAATAGAAATTGCTATTATCAAAAGTGAATTGATAAATTACAAAGAGATCACTCCTTATAAAAGGAGATCAAAACCCTATTAGGTAACTAACCTAGGTTGCATGATAATAATTAATAAAAGAACTAATTATTATATGCCCAAAGTTTAGTTTAAGTAAACTAGAGATAATAAGTGACTTAATAATTAAATCAACATGATTTAATTAATAAGAAAATAATTTATTACTCTAACACATTTTTCTCTTGATTCCTTTTTCATTGCAAAATATGTTGAACTCATCTGAGATGAATTCACCACCTTTGTCTGATCTCAAGCATTTCAGACTCTTTCCTATTTCTTTTTCAACTCTAGCCAAATACCACTTAAACATTTGAAATGCAACATAATTTTCTCTTAAGAAACATCATAGTCAACATTCTAGCAAAGTCATCAACAAACAGAATGAAGTATTTGTCGCCGTAATAGGTTTTAACTTAAATAGGACCACATAAGTCAGTATGAATGTATGAACCAACTCCAAAATATCATCAAAAGAATAGTCTTTCTCTCAAAACTAGACTTTGTCATTTTACCTATTTGACATTGTTTGCACATCACTTATCAGGTTTTCTTAGTCTTGGCAATTTTAACACCCCACCAAGAAACCCTAAAGAAATTAACCTATTATGTCACTAAGTTTGCTAATTTTTTTCGAAGATTAAAACAACAAGAGATAACATAACATAAGAAATAACTCATATACATACATAAGAAATACAATAATAGTTACATCTCTTAAGGGTTCCATGATGTTAACATACATAAGTTTTACTAAGATTAAATTTGATACATAACAAAGTCCGCATCATAGGATAACCAAGTACAAAATCAAATGAAATGATATACAAGTACATATGATGCCACATCGCATAACCAAAATGCATAATCATCCTCCATACAAGTCATAGGGTATGAAATACTAAAAGAATATACATCAAGAGAAGATACCACATCACATAGGATCCAAATGATCAGAGTACAATAAATCACAAAATGACCATAGAATATAATCACAAGATTAGAAGAATAGAACAATTGCACAAAAACATCTAGCATCAACATCCAACTATCAGAATCTCAAGGGTATAAGAAATACTACCACCTGACCTCGTGGAACCTAAATGACCCACCCCACTGTGTTGAGGAGATAATCTCAAATCCCAAACAAATAACAATCCAAAAGTCATAACAAGAATCTAGGTCAAGGAATCATGATGACAGTCTATCTCAAATGTACCAAGTACACAAGTAACATCTAATCCTAGAGGCAACAAAGACATGTATGAGATCTAATATGTAAGTGGGCAAGTGTCATCACATGAGCCAATTCTAAGGTTACCCTAGCAGCCTCTCTAGACTCTGACCCCCTAGTGACTCTATGCGGCATCAATATCCTTCCTTATAGACAATACATACTAACAAGGCAAGGTCACAACTGAGCATCCTCTCTACTCCCATCCTAGCTTGTACTAGCACTCAAGGCATGGGTGAGGTAATACATTGGCTCTTGTTAATTTATTTTAACCCCATTGATGAAATGTTATCACTTATTAATACTACTTACAATGGGTTACCTAGGCAACCTCTTAAGGGCTTCAACCTCCATTGCAAGCTACTTCCTAGCATACACAAAGATAACCCACCCTAAGCTCATAACAGAGAATCTCATAAAATCACAATTTCCACATCAGTCGTATACAAGCAATTGGAAATCACTATAAAATCTGAACAATTCCTCAAAAGTTAAAACACAGAAATCACAACATGACATAACAACATCAAAATCAAACACCTCCCAAGCCTCTGGTAATGATAACTAACTTGCCAAGTAATAAGTTCTTCCCAAACCCCATCTTGACATAAAACATAACCATCTCACTTTGCAAATATAATAAGTGTAAACATTCAACTATAGTAGTTTTTCCATAATAATTTTCTAAGGTTTGATTTAGGGAAAAAGTGGATTTTTTTTTTTGTTAAGTTCTTCATTGATAAAGTTTCCAATTCTAGTTAGAACAAAACGGAATTTCATCTTCATTGTTTAAGGGTCCATATTTTCCTACAAATTTAATAATTACTTGTTCTATTTGATGATCAAATTTCCAATTTAGAAAATGTCCCTTAAAACAAAAGTGAAAATGCAAAGCACTTATTTTAATACTATTTAATTTTTGATTTTAATTATATTAAAGATCAATTATATTTAATTAACCAAAATTAAATAATAATTAAAATCTAATACTTAAACTTTAAATTAAATACTATCAATATAAAAAAATTTATTTATATTTATAAACTAAAATTAATTTAAATAAACAAATTAATAATTAGCTAATTATTTAATTAAATTAAACTACTCTAATTTTATATATATATATATATATATATATATATATATATATATATATATATATATATATATATATATATATATATATACTTTTTAATAACTTTGTATTTTCAAAACAAAGGCCTGCGGTTTGCCATTGGCAACTGTGGACTTTGTTAGGTAGTCACGATCTGCCTTTGGCAGTCGCGTGCGACCATTGGCCCATGCATGGGGGGTGGGGGTGGTGGCCCTCCCTCTGAAAAAGTTATTTTTATTTATTTATTATTGTATTTAAAAAATGATTTAAAAAAATATTTTTAAGAATTCGTAGGTACACTCTAGTAGGGCAAATTTTTCCAGCGAGTCTTTTTATTTTATTTTTTTAGACAAAGGCAAAAATGATTTATAAAATCCAATTGTACATTCTATCTAAACCCTAGTTGGTTTTCTACAATTTTCTAGATTCCCCAAATGGTTGTTTGATAACAATAAAATCAAAATCTCAATGAGGGTTATCAAATTTGTTTTCACAAACATTTTTAGTAATGAAGAACAATAATCTTCAAAAACAAGGGTTTCATTCTAAGATACAATTTTCTATAACAAGATCCATATACAGGCACAAAGAAGACATAGATAGTTTGAAAGATTTACTGTGATAAACTCTACAAAATTCCTACCTCGATCTGATACTAAAACTTGACGAATGCTTGAAGAATACAAAAATTCCCATCTCCCACAACCCTTTCCAAAAATTGCTCCTCCAAACCTGTGTGTGGAGAAATGAGCTCTAATCTCCTAATAAAGAATTTTCTCCTCTTAGGGTTTCAATTTTATGAACACAAAAAAGCTGTTTCTTTTATTCGTTTAATTTATTTAATTCTTTGTGCATACTTTTTACTTTTTAATTAGGATAAAATTTATTTAAATTATTCTCACTTTGTTTTTATTAGATAATAAGATGTACTTAGAAAGTATATTGATTAATTTAACTAATGATAATATTTAAAGTTCATTATTAAAATGAAACTTCGAAATTAATTATTATTAAATAAAATAAATATAACTACACTAAATTTGGTCTATTAATTAAATCTTTAAATTTATTTCTTCTATTTAATTAATTTCACAATTAATTACATATAATTAAAAATTGATTTTTCTTAATAAAAATAATCATTATTTCATTTAATTAAATCAAATAAAGATATCAAGTAATAACTAAAAATCATAGCAGACCCACAAATTTAATAAGAAAACTCATCTAAATGGCGAAGTATAAATTCAAACTCAAAGGTCAAAATCTCTAATTCACGTCACGTATATAAATCATCCATCTAATTGTCATCATGAAAACAATTGATATCACTATATGAAACATACAAAGCATCATCATCATTGAAGGAATAACCATGAACACATGAAATATCTAAGTGTCAAGTAGCTCATTAGATATATAATCTAAGTATGAAATAGCATCAACCAAATTAAGTAACCAAGTATCTCTAAACTATAACACATATGGAGTTAGCCGAAAAGAATTCGACAATATAACATGAAAAGTAAACTAGGGGTATACACTACAGTAATCTTCTAATTCTTTTCATCCTACTAATGCTTACCAAATTACCAAAGTTCACATGACATAGCCTCTTATTCCATAACCAAACATCTTCACATTGTGCAAATAGATAGGTCTAGATATAACAAGTTATCTCTTGTTTGTTCTCCACTTCCAACTAGTTCACCAGTAGCACAATAGATCTTTGCCTTCTTATTCTATAAATAAACTATATAGCATGAACTTCTCAACTGTGCCACACTCAAAAAGTTGTTTAATATGCATTGTCACATTTGATCTTTTTCATTTAGCTTAATTGATCCTTTACCTTTCACATAACATGGTGCATCATTACCAAACTTAACACTACTTCCATTATAATGTACTATTTTCTCAAACTTGTATCAACAGTCATATGATGTGAGAAACCACTATCAACTATCCATCTATCATTCTTACTCATATGTAAAATCAATGCAATTTTATCATCTTTCATTACAACATAAACAACTTCTTCATCATGATCATTAGAATTACTGTCTGAACCATCTTCTTCAACAGTATAACAAGATTTCTTACCTTTGTCTTTGTATTCTTTGTTGCCTTTGTTGTCTCTATCATCTCTCCTTCGTTTGTACTTGAAATATTTCCTTTCCTCTTTCTCATCTCTATCAGGACATCTGGCAGTAAAATGACCAACTTTGTTACATGTAAAAGAAATAATAGGAAGTTTAAGTATGTATTTTCTTTTTCCTCTAGGAAGTCTTCTAGCCAACAATGCTTCAAGCTCATCAACGTCATCACCAAATTTATTGTCACTTTCTACATGCTTTTCTTCTTTTTCTTAGATCCATCAAGGGTTAGTTGTGCTTTGAATGCAGATTCCACAATAGTAAGGGAACAATTATCAAAATTTGATAATTCAAATGCAGTAAGTCTACCAATTAAACTATCCAAGGTCAAATCATTACTAGGTGTACATCTCAGTTCTTGAATTCTAAATAATCTAATTGCATATATAGGAAGTAAATTCCTCAATACCTTACTTATCATAGTCTCATAAGTTATGTCTCCTTCAACTCCTTTGATAGTATTCACCACTTCTTTGATTCACCCACAATATTGTGCAACAGTCTCACATTCTTCCATCCTCATGTCATCAAATTTTCCTTTCAAGCTTTCTACCTTAGTCCTCAACACATTCTTGTCTCCTCCATGGATTTTTTCCAACTTGTCCCACATTTTCTTAGCAGTACTGCATTCCTTCACATCATCAAATTCTGCATAATTCAGGGTTGCTGCAAGTTCAATCATCATCTGGTTGTACTCTTGCTTCTTTTTCATTTGTTCAACACTCATAGGTCTAGGCACCTCAATGTATTCATTGTCCAAGTAGTATGATGTAGAATCCCCAATACCATATAAGTGCAATCTTATTAGTCTTTTCCATACTGGGAGTTCTCCTTGTTCAGCTTGGGTATCTCTCTCTTGTACATCTTGATCTTTGACTTGAGTCCCTTCAAACTTTTCTCACAGGAACCAAGGCTTTGATACCAAATTTTTATAATGATTTAGATTAACTAATAGGGGTGAGGGAGGGGGGGGGGGAGGTGAAATACTTATCCTTAGGTCTAGATGTACCAATTCAACTTTCACTAACTTCAAACAAAATAATCAATCTCATAAAGCAACTCTGTCTCTATAGCATATCATTGACAATTTAACTTTTCATACAATTTATTAACTCTTTGTTTCCTATATGTTCCAATTTCTAGCAAAATAAACTATTTTAAAAATATAGAATGCATAACCATAATATCCACACATGTAAATAACACTTTGACACTAGGATTTAACATGGAAACCCAATTTGGAAAAAATCGTCAAGTAACATGCTACCAATTGTTCACTCTTCTGAAGTAAGCTCAGTTAAGAACCAAACCCGTTAAAGGTTATACAACACACTATTAAATGTGACCCTATCAAAGGATTAAACACCTTTTTAGGAGTGGCCTTGTTCGAGCACTTTGGATAATTTCATTAGAATGTCACCTTGATTAAAGAATTTACAAAATGATTGTTAGGTCAACCTTGATTAAAGAATTTTGACAGATATAATGGTTAGAATATAATAGTAGGTTTGATCTGTAAAGTACAACTCACTTTTCAAATTTAGATCTCTATTCATTCATTTGTTGGTTCATTGATTGGCCTCCATTCATTTCTCCATCATTGACCTACTTGGTATCTCCTCAAGAAAGCACTCTTCACCAAACTCTTCACACTTCAACTCTGTGTTCTTCTCTTCACATCTTCACCTTAAGATCACCAATCAACAATGAAAAAACCTTCAAAAACATCTCCTATGCCTCTTTAAATAGGTAATAATCATTTACTACTTAAATATCATTGTTGATCTTAGGGTTATGTCAGATTCATCAAATTATTCCATCTACTTGTTCTCCTTCTCCTTCTAGAATCTTCCAATCAAATTCTTGCCTTTGATTTCTTAATAAAATCTCCTCATGCATTAAATACATCAGCTCATAAATCCTTATCTTCCACATGATTTGTCTAATTCAAAATTTCAACTGCATCGGCCTTAAATTAAAAAATTTCTCAAACTGTAACATTTGTTGTCACTCGACACTCACTATGTTCTTCTACTCAGTCATCATTGTGTAGCTCAACATACACTATACTATCTCACTTGACATCATTAGGCTCACTCAAACATTACTATGCTTAATCACTACTAATACTTCTTCATATATTTGCTCAACACTAACTATCACTCAGATTAAACCAATTTGTTTGGCTTCTAGTCAAGCTCCATAATCTTATGCTTTAGATCCTTCATTGATCAATCAATACTAATACTTAATTAAGCTTATCCTTTTGACTTGTTTCAACTCTAAGCTTCATCTAACTATATTCTTCACTTCATGTATCATTTGAACAACAAATCATCCTGTCAAGGACAAACTTATCAAGTGCCCATTGTAATGCCATGATACTTAACTTTCTCAACACTTGAAAACATCACTTAGCTCACCTTGATATCTCTTCTTTTGAAATCCTATTCATCAATAAAATGATATGGCACTCTACACTGTTAGTAAATGTCTCTCCAATCAATTTGACATTCTATCTTACCAATACATTTGATATCAATGACAACATAGCAATTGCTCCAATTGTAGTTTCTAACATATGCTTCATGATAAAAAAATGAAACTTATCTCCTATTAACTTTAATTTTAAAATTAAATAGTAAATAAGGAAAAGTTTTGAATAACCAAAAATATGTCTAACTTATATTTTGACAATAAAAATTCTAACCAATTTCACTTCAAGAACAATTGTCTAACTTATACTTATCATATTAGCTTGTCTTACTAGAATCTTTTCTCCATATGCTCCTTTATTAGCAAGATCATCTAATTCTTTATTACCTTCCCTATAAATATGTTTTATGATTGTTTCTTTGAATTGATCAATGATGCCTAGTACATATTCAAGTTTAGAATTAAGGATCTAGTATGGGGTCTTTCTTTTTCTCAACACATTTAGGATAATTTGTGAGTCTCCTTCAATAAATAATTTGTTAATACCTATCTCTCTACTTAGAGTTAAGTATTTAATTAGGGATTATAATTTGGCTAGATTATTAGGCATCACTCCTAAAGGTTTGGTGCATTTAGTCAGGCATGATCCATTATCTAAACAAATAATGCATGCTAAGCCTACTAGTCCTAGATTACCTCTAGAGACCCCTTCAAAATTTAACTTTGACCATCTTATAGGCGGAGGTTCCCATTTACATTCTTTCGTAATGATCTTGTTAGATTTTGTCTATATCATTGGTGGATTAATTGGTTTAAACCAATTTTTACGCATATCTACATCCCATTCTAAAAAGGAACCTTCCTCCTTATATGAGTTTATGAGATTATTATTAGCTACCTCAATAATACAAGCTTCCAATTTTTTAAAAAGGGATGTTAGATCCATTATTTATTACAAAAAATTCTTCTATTCCTTTCTTCCATAATTCCCATAGGAGTATGGAAGGGGATATTTCCAATAAATTACTATAAACCTTAGAACAACCATATTTTGGCCAACTTTAAAAAAAAAAAAAAGGTTATTAGGGAAAGTAGTCTAGTAATTTAATTTCTTACATAACCAACACCAATAATTATTAGCAAAGGGACAACCATAAAGCAAGTGTTCAGATGTTTCAAATTCTTTTTTTGCAAAGTGGACATCTAGATGATCCTGTGAAACCCATCTTGGTAAACTTATCTTCTATTAGAATTATCTTTTGAAGAAGATACCTACTTTTAGAAGACATGCTGGATCCCAACATAGATTTAGAGGAATATCAATCTTATCTCATTGTAGAGAATTTATTATCTTTTCATACCCTAGTTTGACTTTATAATTTTCATCTTTCGAGGCTCCCTAAATTAATTTATCTTTCCTATCTTTATGATTTTCCTGTCTACTTTTTAAAAACTGCTTTAAAATATACTTTTCCTATGATGAAAGTGGAGTTTCATCTAGGGTTTTCTATTACCATCCTCCATATTGATTATCATTAATTTTAATTTTATAATCACTCAGATACTTACCCCACAAATATGAAAGAGTATTTTTGATGTTTATAGGTAGATTTACACTATTTGGAGAAGAGAGCCCATCCCATAAATCTTTCCAAAATAAAGCATCTTGTCCTAAACTGATATCTAGAGTTAAGTTATTAGCTATTAATAGGCAAGAGTTCAACAAAAAGTTTCAAATTCTTGAACCTTTTGAAGGAATTTTTGTTTTGAATAAAGACATGGGTTATTATTATTTAAATATTTATGATATAGATTTTTGACCCATTTACTATTATGTTATTTAAACATTCTCCAAATAAGTTTTTCCCCTAGCGCCTCATTTTGCCAACTCAACTTTTTTATTCCTAGGCCTCCAAATTCTTTGGTTCGACATATTTTTCCACATTTTATCAAAGCTTGTTTTTTTCTTATCTCTAGTGCCTTGTTAGAAATTTTTTATGGTTTAGAGTTTAATTTTCTTTCTACAACTTTGGGTAGGGGAAGACATGACATGTGATATGTCAGGATGGCCGAAAGTATTGCTTTGATCATAGTCATTCTACCAACTTTAGTTAACCATTTCCCTTTCCAACTTCCCATGTTTTAATCCAAATTTTCTAAAATCATATCCCAAGCTTTACTTTCTCTAATGCCCTTTTCAAGTTGGATACCAAGGTATTTTCAAGGAAAGGTTCCTTTTCTAAATTCCATTATTCTACAAATTTCTCTCTCCACTTCCTCTTTCGTATTAATAAATAAAATCTTTGATTTGTTAGAATTTACTTTTTGACCTGATGCTTCCACTTAATTATTTCTTATTTGCTTAAAATTTGGAGCTTCTTCTAAAGTACTTTCTCCTGGTAGAATTGTATCATATGCAAATTGTTGATGTGTTATTGTAAAGAACTCCTCAGGTATTGTGATTCCTCTAACTTTCCTTTCAATCTAAGTCTTTATTATAGCTTTGCCAAAAGATTCTATCATAATAATGAAGAGAAAAGGTGATATAGGATCCCTGTGTCTTATTCGTCTAGATATGCTCAAAAAGCTTCAGGGGTACCATTTATGAGAAGAGATATTTTTGGTGTCAAAATACAGTTATATATTAATTTGATCCATTGACGAGTGAACCCAAAAGCTTCAAACGTTTTACATAAGAATCTCCAATCCACTTTATTGTAGGCTTTTTGGATATCTAACTTCATTAACATACATGATTCCTTATTAAATTGTACATAATTAATTAATTCTTGGATTATGATAATACCATTGAGAATTTACCTATTAGGAACAAAGCCTATCTATTTCTTTGAAATGAGCTTTGGTGGTACTTTTTAAAGTATGTTGGTTAGTGCTTTTGAGATTATTTTGTAGATTTTAATACATAAAGCTATGGACCTAAAATCTCCTAGATCCATATATTTGGTTTTCTTTGGAATTAAATCTAGGAATGTATTGTTAATTTCAATTAGAAGGGCACACAATTCTTAGTTGCCTCAATATCATTCCAAAGGTTGTCTCTTTAAATATCCCAACAACTTTGAAAGAAAAAAGCCTAAAAGTCATTAGGGTCTGGAGATTTATCGAGATTGAGTTGAAAGAGGGCATCTTTAATTTCTTCTTAGGTAAATTTCTTATTTAAGTTTTTATTATCTTTTGTAGTTATTATTTTAGAAATAAATCCTAACATCTTATTTTGAGCTATTAAATTTGATGATTCAAAATTATTAAGGGTATTTGCATAATAATTGACAAAGGTTGCCACTATCTCATTTGTGTTCTCAATTACCATTCCTACATTATCCTTGATTTTTGTTATTCCATTAATATTTCTTTTGTTGATAGTACTATTATGATTTTTTAATTTTTTTTTGTATTTCTTTGTCTCCCTATAACAACCATGTTTGTCTAGATTTTTATTTCCAAAATATTTCTTCTTTTGCTAGGATATTTTCTTGTTTAGCAAGTAATCCTTTTTCTTTGATATATTTATCATTACCCATTCCTACCTTGATGATTTCTTCATTTGGGTTTTTCAATTGTTCCTATTGGAAATGACTAAAAAGATCATGAATGAAGAGAAATGGAATTGGTAAAGAAATTTTCAATCATTGTTTTGTCATTGATGTCAAACTTGCTACACTTGCTACTTGCAGGGATGACAATTGCTTAAGTGATCCAAATACTATCAATTGGTTGATTGACAAGGAGGTGGCAATCAATAAGATATAACTAGAGTACCTAGAGAAAGGTTGAAGTTATGATGTTGTAATGAAGTATAAGGATTAGCTAAGTCATTGATGAAATAATGTATTGATGACATGCTCTAAGACACAGAGGATGGACACACTAAAACATATCAAAGATGTAAGGATTAACTAAGTTCTAGTTAGTGCCGAACAGATTCTCAGTTGAAGCCAAGCAAGTTCAACTTTAGTGTGTGCCGAGTGAAGATCAAGTGCTAAGCAGTCTTCAGGTGCTGAGCAAGATACAGGTGTCGAACACCAGTAAATAATATCAAGAAGCTGAGTAACACAGAAGGTGCCGAACATCAGTAAACCAATGATGCTGAGTTGCTGCATTATTTTGAAAAGTTGAAGATTTTCCAGATCTGAGCCGACATAGTAGTTATCTAGAATTTTGTGAACCAGATAAAAGATAAGAATGATGAGCTGGTGGCACAGAACACTATGTAAATTTTTTTTTGGTGAATGCTAATGGATTTATCATGAAGTTTCTAGATAGAAACAAGATATGGGATAGATACATTGTATTTTACCTAATCCATTGAAACCCTAAAATTGGAAAGGGAGATTTGAGAGGGAAATCAAGAATAGAACTACTTTATAAGGAGTTATAGGTCAAAGATCAAATGCGCATGCAAGAGAGGGAGTTGGTCATAAGTGTAATCATGCCAAGAGGAGTAAGAACAGAGCATCAAGACTCTGAATTGATCGAGTGACCAGAGAAGAGCATTGGCATAACGAGTGGAAGAACTCAAGGAGATAGATCTTGAAGGGTGAACAAGCTATTAGCACTGCAAGGGAGGAAAGCCAAGAAAAAGAAAAGAACTGAAGAGCAATATAAAATCTGCAAGGTTGAAGTTGCAATCTGTATCAGGTCAAAACCCTTCTAATACTTTCTTACCATTGTATTAGATATTGAAATCCTACATTGCTAGGTTAGCTTAACAGCTAGGTGGATAAGCCTCAGGAAAAGAATAGAAGATCCCCAGGAGAAGTATAAAGAGATCCTCAAGAGAAGGATAAAGAGATCCTTAGGAGGAGGATAGGAGATTCTTAGAGAGGGATGAAAGATTCTTTTGAGAAGGTGACTTTAAATCCCATGGACTTGGGTGAGCCTAAAAACTCTATGTAAATCCTTTAACGGGGTGAAATTCCAAGTTGAATGTTCTTAAATCCTTTAACAAGGTCACATTCAACAATGTGTTGTAGCCTTTAACAGGGCAGACCATCAGAAGTGGTTGAAATCAATTGCGTAGTTATTTTGTGGGTATCATCCCCACTCCAATTTTACCTTCTTATTCTTGGAGGGTTTTTGGGTTATCAAATCCTTAGTATTATGGTGTTATGCATGTTTACTTTTCATGGTTGTTTAATGTTCAATTGCATGCATGATAATTTCAGTTATGTGTTGCAAAGGATTTGTAGAAAAAGTTGTATTGGACATCATTGGACCTTGAATAACTGATTCACCCCCCCTCTCAGTTATTCTAAAGAATTCTAACAGTTCCTTGTTCTCTAATTTTTCTTTAAAAATGTCATTGAAATAATCTTTATTCCATTTTTTAACTTTTTCTTTTAATGATTTCAGTTTTGCTATAAACCAAAACATCCTCGTTCCTTCAAACTTCTCTTTATCCCACCATTGATTTATATTATTAAGAAAATATTTATCTAGAAACCACATTTTTTCACTCTTAAATGGATTTCTTGATGGTTTTTATGGTTCACCTATTTCTAACCTAATCAGATAGTGATCAGATCCTGCATTAGGGAGGATGAATGTACTAAAAGAATGATTAAATGATATTAAAATTCCTTTAAATATAAATCTATCTAATCTTTTTGTTATATTATAGAAGCTTGCTCATCTATTGTTCCATGTAAAGACCTCGTTAAATGATGGAATATCAATAAGGTTAACTTTTGCAAACCATGCTTTGAAGTCTAACATTACTTGGGTAATGGTTGTGGATCCTCCTGCTTTTTCTCATAAATCTAGAATTACATTAAAATCTCCCCCAATGAAAACTTTTTCTAATGAATTTAACTCTAGATAGTTACTAATCTCATACCATATTTCTTTCTTATTCATTGTTGGTGTTGACCCATACACATTAATAAGTAGCCACTGAGTTTCACTTCTAAAGCTTTTTACTTCTCCCACCACCCAATTGCTTTTGGATTCAAGTGAAATGGAATCTACCCTCCTTAGATCCCATATAATATTAATCCCACTCGAGGCCCTAGCTGAATCAACTAGTTCCATTTTCCAAGATCCCAAATTTCTTCTACATTTGTGCCCTTCTTCTTTATTAAGTTTTGTTTCTTGTAATAATACTATATCTGATTCAAGGGTGCACATTAAAATCAATGAATATAATCCTTAGTGAAATAAAATGTTTTACAAATGTTAGAAAAATATATTAGATTATTAGTGTTTAAAAAACACCATTAGTGGAATAAGAGTTGATAAAAAATCTATCCACTATTTTTGAAGGCCTTGGTGGGTGAATGAAAGAATATACTTGCATAGTGATATAGACCTATGAAAAACATTTGCAAGGAATTGAATCGAACTTGTTAATATGTAATTGACTACAAAATACATCTAGAAGGCAACAAATTGTCTCAAATCATAATAGCCTGAATACACGAAGAAGAAAAATAAATTGCACTTGGTTGTGATAATAATTATCAAAACCTTGTTGCTAATCTGGACAAGGCAAAGAAAAATCAAATTCAAAACCTGTTGACTTTGGACATTAATCAAGAGCAAAAGTGAAATTGTCTAAGATGGAATGATTGAAGCGAAATATTCAAATTTTAAGTTGGGGTATAGGAGCAAAATTTCCAACAAAGAAGAAAATTTGAGATTTAAATTTAGATTTAAGGAGGGCTGGTGAGATAAATTTTTACTTTAATAATATCGGGAAGACCTTAAAAAACAATAATTGTGATTTGTTAATAACTCCTCAATGGCACACATCCTGGAAATAACGAACTCTACATTTAATGTGAATATTTTTTTGGATAGGTAATGGGCCAAACCCTAAGATTATTTGTATTATTTATTTATTACTATTTAAGCTTGAGTACATTCAAACCCAAGACCTCCTCGATGAGAGGCTCACAATTTACTTTACCATTGTGTTGTAGGTTCTTGCCTACATTTAATGTGAATATAACATCCAGTGCAAACTCTGCATTTAAAACAAACATGGTGAAAGCAGAGAATATTTCAAAACTGTACTTCTTCAAAACTAAGTATGGAGACCACAAATATTTGGAAATCTTGAACTAGTTCTCCATTCTATAAATGATGGAGGAAGATGGCCGATCTTCAAGTGAAAAACCTAGAGCAACTGCCCTGACAAATCCAAAAATGGATATATCTCTAAAATTGAAGCAACAAGAAAAGGTATTTTCTAAAACAAAATATTCAAAACTAGTTCCAACAACATGCAAATATCATAATGGATGGATGATAGAAAATAGGAGAAGTAAATGATCACCCAATTTTTTTTCCAAACCTAGCTCCCTCAAACCATGAAATATTTTTGATCCTAACAATATTCCTCGTAGAATAGCCCTACCAACACTTCGTAAACCCTAAACCCTATATTCCTCCTCATCAAAGATCAATAATTTCCAATGATTTTGCATCTTATCCCACCATAAGGAATGCATCTTCCATTTGTAATCATTCCTCCCCAAATATCAACTCAAATATCAACCCTAACATCCAAGATGCTAAACTCAGACAACATAGATCCGAAGATGTTTTCATTATTGGCAACCAACCTAGTGAAGAACATTGGTCAGACAATAAAAATTAGGGATTGTTTGCATATTGGAACTGTCCCATCTCCAAAAATATTAGTATGGTCAAATGGCTCAAAGATTTTTGTGGTACCCAGGTAAGTAAATCCTTTGTCTCTAATCATTTATTTTACATTCACTGCATAAACGAGTCTATTAGGGAGGATTTTCTCTCAGTTTCATTTTTTTTTTTTCAAAGGATATTCTATTAAATTCATGAGATGGGAACCAAATTTTAGTGAATTAGTAAGTCTTAATTATTTATACCCAACATGGTTAGAAGTGGGATCAATCTATCCATAAATTAATCATATAGACATAGTCAAGCGTATTGGAACATCAATTAGTAAACTCATAAGAATAGAAGGAATTTTTAATAAGAGTAATAGAATAAAAATCCTTATCAATTTAAAATTTGCACTATTTAATCTTAATTCTATTAAACTAATAACAGATAGATCTATTTACAAATTAAAAGTTTGAAGATTTGAAGGTCATATAAGAGACATCATTAAACTAGATAACCACCAAAATCATAATCTGGGATACTTAGTTAAAAATTCATCTTTGAGAGAAACCTTTCCAATGATACATATAAGAAATAAATATGATCACAAGAAGAAAAATTTAGAACTTAAGGATCAATCAAAGGCAGAAATAAGAAATAGAAGATCCTTGAAAAGTCTAGAGGAGGAAGATACCAACAAGGAAATTAAAGAAGGAGAACTCATGGATAGTGCCTCAAGTTATCAAAAACTACCTTACATTAAATAATTTTGATCAAAAAATATTACAATTATTAGATCACAGATAGGTCATGAAGATGCTGATAAGGACCCTAAACATTTCATCAACATTGAAAAAATCTAGATACAATGCAACAATGTGAGCAATGTATAAAGCATAATTTATTCATAGTGGATACAATACAAAAGGCTCACTCATGACATCTTGTTAATTTAAAATGACATTAGCGATTAAATAACTCTTTGGGAAGAAGCCTAAAGCCTATAATAATCACAACACAAACTCTAAATCAATCAACCTAGAACAAAAAAATCAAAGAAGTTGAAGTTACTGAAAACACAAAGGAGTCTCAGGAATTAATATCATAAAGTAGAAATCCAATTCTTGATCATCTAGATCAAAAAAAGTTCCAATTTGACAAATACTTGTAAAGAGAACAATTTGAAAATAGGGGAAGGGAAAGTATTAGATAAAGTTAAAATAAATCAAGAAGAGACCCAGATGAAAAAAAATAGCAATCAAACATCTCTTTACAAGGAAGGAAATTTAGTCACAAGCCCTTCCAAAATTATGGAAGATACTTCATGGCATATCGAGAAACTCACACAAACAAGACATATAACTTTTAGGAAAAGAGCTAAAGAAATCAAGAAGAATTCCTACAAATTCTAGCAAGCTCCTCAAGATGGGAAAGACCCCTTTGAATTAAATAATATAGAAAAGGTCAAGATGATAAGGAAGAGAATGAATGAAATGAAATCCCTATGGAAGTGGAGTCATATATACCAACAAATAGAAGAGAAATAGTTTTAGGAATAAACCTTTTTGGTAGAGAAAACAATAAGGATAATTCTAAGGAATTCTAGGAGGAATTTTGAGTGTGCAAGAAAATATGAATCCAAATAAGTATGAAACAATAAGATAAAGAAAAAAATAATTAAAAGAAATAAAGATGCTACCATGGGCCAAATAAAATTTAAGCAGTAAAAACTTTAAAGAAATATGAGAAGAAGAAGAAGAAATTGAAGATGATTTAATAGAATACAACATAAACAATGCAAAGGATAATATTGATTCATTTGGACTAGCATGCAACTTGGAAGGCATAAAAGCTCCTCACCATAGTTAAAAAAACAAGAAAAGAGGTAGGACAATGCTTGCTAAGTTAAGAATGACAATTGGTAAAACAAAGAATCAAAAGAAGATCCATGAAACTCTTAAAGCTAAGAAGAGGAAGCACCTTCCCATAGAGAAATGAAGTTAACTACATGGAATGTTAGGGGATTAAATGCCCCTAACAAATAATGCTCATTGAAGAGGAACCTAACCTTATTGGAATTAGAAATAATATTAATTCAATAAATGAAACTAAGAAAGTCAGAAGGAAACAAATTAAATAGGAAACTTGGGGTTTGAAAAATTGATCTGATAAAGTCTGAGGGTGCATTAGGAGGTATTGTTATTAATTGAGATCCGAAGAAAATTAATACAATAGATGGACATCAAACAAAAATTGGATGAGAGGAAGAATTAAAAGTTATAAAGATGATTTACATTTTGTGATAATCAATGTATATGGACCCAGACTTACAACCAGTATGAAAACTCTATGGTATGAAATAAGTACCTTTATAAACAATAATCCTTCATAATTATTTTGGATTGGTGGGGACTTTAATGCTATTTTAAATCTTGAAGAAAAACATAGAGGCTTTTAAATAACCACCAAAGTCATGCCAAATTTTAGAAATTGGACCATCAAAGACAATCTGATTTATTTTGCCCCTAAAAATGGTCTCTATACATGGTATAATAGAAGAAAATAATATTTTCAAATTGCGGAAAGACTTATTGATTTATATTTAGAGGGTATCTTAGAGATTTTGACCATTCTATACAATCCTTTATCCTCCCAAATGTTGGATCAGATCACTTTCTAGTTAGATTAGAAATATCATAACATCACAAATCATCTAGAAATCCATTCAAATGAGAAAAGATGTGGTCCCAAGATGAGAAGTTTAAGACACTCATTAAATAATTGTGGTCAGAAGGGAACTTTGAAGGATCCAAAATTTTCTATTTTATATCCAAATTAAAGATATTAAAGGGAAATATACTAAGGTGGAACGAGCATCACTTTAATAATATATTCAAAGAAAAACTAGAAACATAAGAAGAACTGAAAAAACTTAATGAAAACATCATAAAAGAAGGACTACACAATAACAAATACATAAAGGAAAAAGAATTACTATCAAAACAATAATCTATACTAGAAAAAGAAGAAATATTTTGGAAGTAAAAATCAAGGGAAAATTGACTATTAGATGGGGATTAGAATACACCATTATTTCATAATAGTACTATCAATAATAGAAATGTTAACTAAATATCAAAAACTAAAGATGGACTAGGAAATATTATAGAAGATCCAAAACAAATAGCAAAAATACTTGTAAACCACTATAATAGCATTCTCAATTATGAATATTCTAACCTAAGAGCACAAAGAACCATGTTAAATACCATTCCAAAATTAATATCGAATGAAGAAAAAAATAATCTTAATAAGGCTTTCTCAAAAGAGAAAATAAAAAAAAACTCTTTTAAACCTAAATCCAGATAAGTACCCAGGATTAGATGCATTTCAAGCTTTCTTCTTTAAGAAATGTTGAGACATATTAGGAGATGATTCATGGAAAGTAATGGAAGCCACTAGGAACCTAGGGTCAATGAGAGCAAAAATTAATAATACTTTTTGAGCTCTTATTCCTAAAAAAATCAATCCTGTAGAACTAGGAGATTATCATCCTATTGTGCTATGTAATACCATATATTAAATTTAACTATGGCCCTAGCTAATAGACTCAAATTAGTTTTTCCTAAGCTCATTTTAGAAGAGAAAACATGATTCATGCCTAATAGATCAATTATAGATGGGTATTATTATAATTCAGGAAGTGATCCACTCTTCTCAATCTAATAAGGAAACATGTATGCTCATGAAGTTAGACATACAGAAATCATATGATAAAATAGAATAGAGATTTATGTATAAATACCTCAAAGCATTTGGTTTTTTCACATCAACAAATTAATCTCATCTTCAACTGTATAG
Organism: Cupressus sempervirens; assembly: GCA_028749045.1. NCBI lineage: Eukaryota > Viridiplantae > Streptophyta > Pinopsida > Cupressales > Cupressaceae > Cupressus > Cupressus sempervirens. Next base: position 398,188,688 of record CM053785.1, on the reverse strand, counting down.
CTACACTAAAAATATATCTCCTCATAAATAGAACTCTAGAAGGATTCTTCAATATTTCTAGAGGAATAAAGCAAGGAGATCCAATATCTCTCTTCCTATTAATTATTATGGCAGAAGCCTTTGGGAGAAGTATTAATAAAGCTCAAGAAGTGTCCATCATCAAAGGAGCCTTATCTATGGAAGGTATGTCTAGAATTTCACATTAACAATTTGCAGATGACACTATCATCCAAGGAGAAAGTTCCCTGGAAGAAGCTCACAACTTTAAAAAAATCATCACCACATATATGAAGCCTCTATTCAAAAAGTTAATGAAGACAAATCCATTTTTTTTCTCTTAAATACTAACCCAAATCTAGAAGATTGTATATGCCAATTAATGGGATTCAAGTAAGGTGCTTTCCCTTTCAAATACTTAGGAATTCAACTTGAAAAAAGTTTAATGGAAACAAAATATTGGCTTCCTATATTAGATAAAACAAATAAAAAATGGAAAATTAGAAAGGTAAATGGTTAACCAAGGTAGGAAGAGCAACTAAAATTAAATCAATTCTATTAGATATTTGAACCTACCAAATGTCGTGTCTACCTTTATCTATAGGGGTTAAAAAAAATTTAGGCAAAAAGATGAGAAACTTCTTTTGGAATGGGCTAGAAGATAAGAAAAAACAAGATCTTATCAAATGGGATAACATTTGTAGACCTAAAGAAGTAGGAGGTTTAGGTATTAAAAATTGAAGTTGGAAAAATGAAGCTTTGGGGGCTAAACTAGTTTGGATTATGTTACAAGAGAAGGAAGGTAAATTGGATAAAATTTTATATCAAATATATCTATCATTATTAGATTTGTTATCTATCTTTCATACCATTAATCCCCCTAAGGGATCCAAAACCTAGAATTTTATGATGCAATGTCGGCCCCTCATATGAAAAAACTTAATTTGGGATATAGGTGATAGACAAAATGATCTATTTTGGGAAGATTATGTTGGTCTCTCTAATGTTGTTGTCTCTTAGTGTCACACATTTAGTCATTTATTAGGTAGAGTCAGACGGTCATTACTACGATCGAGCTACTCTATAAAAGCTGAGTCATATATAGACTTGTATAAATTGAGCTCTATAGGAGCCAAGCAATTATGTGGTCACTGAGTATTCTCAATGTAAGCTGAGTCTAATTTTGACCAAGTAGTTTAAGCTTATGCAAGTTGAGTTATATAGAATGTACAAAGCATTAGTAGCTAATACTGTAAGTGTCGAGTGTTAAAAATAGTAATTGCCAACCAATGGTAAATTTATATTTAAGGAATGATATAAAATTTGAGGTAAACCATTTTAGGCCAACATAGACATGATATTTAATATTTGTAGAGTTTTTTATAGATAGTTTTATGTGTTTTATGATGTGGATCATAGATCCCTATGTTCTGTGATGAAAGAATCAGATGGAGAGGTGAAACAAGGAAGCATCTAGAAAACTCTCTATGACATCTTTAAGTAGCGAAGAACTTGACCTATATCAATATAGTTAGATGGCGGTGAAGTGTGTGATGATACAAAGGAGTGAATAAACTATTCATGCAATTCAAGTGTGAATGTGTGAACATTGAAGAAGAGGCAGAGAGTTCTATTATTATAGAATTGAGTAAGTGACATAGTCAAGAAATGAAGGACATAAAAGCATTATCAAATCAAAGATCATATCAGATTAGAAAGATCTAATATCATCTTATCAGAGAAAATTGGGGATCAGGTACTAAATCAATTTTAATAGATTGAGTCAAGGTAAATATCTTAATAGAGTGGTCTTAACAGATCTTTGTAAATCTCCTAACAAAGTCCTTACTTTTTTGTATGTGTGAAATCCTCTAACTGGGTGAGATCTAATAGTCTCAAAAGCTTTTAATAGGGTAGATCCTTGGATATGGTCAAACATTGTAACCCCAACATGTTAACTTTATTACTACAATAGTGAAGATTTATGGGTGTCATTCCCACCCTAGTTTTACCTTCATTTTGAAGTGTTTTTGGGTAACCAAAACTTTGTTTCATGTGATTAATTTTAATGCATGTGAATGATAGATTAGATCTATATGCTATTATAGGTTTGAGTTTATAAATTATGCATTCATAACAAATTCTATATGAGATGGTAAATGTAGCGAATGCATTATAGAATTGTTAAAAAGGTTAAAGTGTTACAGATCTTGATTCACCCCCCCTCTTAGTATCTTGCTGTTCAATTAAGATTTCCAATAGATTATTGGGATGGTCTTCCAATGCTTGGCAACCCTATTCTTTCACTGAATATCAAAAACACCTTAACTAGTCTATGGGGTAAATCAATCTTTGATTATCAAATCATCACTGCTTCATAACATTTGGTTAAATGCGAATGGAATTAGTTGCTCAAACAAACCTTTTAGAAAATGAAAAAATAGAATATAATCATTTCATAAACCAAAGAATAGCAAATCATAAAAATAGAAATGTTAAAATAACCTAGGAAGCTTCCAAAGATGGGAAATACAAAGTGAAAATAGGATATGAGCTCATCATTAAATCTCAAAGATGGGAAGAAATTGAAATTCCTTTGGATTTGCATTGGGATTCAAATTGCCTACTAAAAGAAAATATTTTTTTATGGGAAACAATCCAAAATAGGACTTTAACAACATATAGATTTATGAAAAATGGGATTTGAAGACCCCGTAGATGTTTGCTATGTTGAAGGAACTTTGAAACAATAGGTCATTTGTTATTTAATTGTCCCTTTGCCAAAACATGCTAGTTTTGATTATGTAACAAACTTAATTGGTCAACAACATTCCACAAATATCTTTAGGACCATCTCAAAGGATGGAATAAGATTGGATCTTCTAAAATCTATAACAAACTTTGGAAGGTATCCCTTGTTAACTTTGGAAGGATTGATTCGATCATGAGATACATTATTGATGGTAAATTATCATTTAGACAAATATTCTTATATATATATAAAATATTTTCATTGATAGGTAACATTATGGATATTATATTGATGATAAAGAGAGAAAATACAATATTTAAAGTATGGCCAAATACCTTACTACCATATATCTACCATCCCCAAGGCCATACATTTTTATATTACAAAAATACAAAGTATTAACACCCTGCTAAAAGCACATTCTGCCCAAATCGAATAAATCATTAGAGAAAAAATAAAAAGGTGCACACATGCTATCACCAACTACCTTCACCATATTCTTGTAGCTAATCCTTGAACTAGCAAGCCACCCTATCATGTGTAAATGTTGGCATAGAGCAATTGTCCAACACAAAACTTCACCTTGGTATCCCCTATAGAACCCTACGACACTTACTACTGCTTTCTCCCACCTCTTCAAGCAATGAAGCATCCACTGACATACCCTTTGTTGAGGATTCTCTCCCCTCCTACTAATTCTTCTTCATGAGCTAATGATAGAGGGATTTCCCTAGAGCTAGCATGCTCTTACACAGTGTAGCCTTCATGAAACCTCACTTGCTCACAACTAACACCCAAATCTTCCCTTGTAGAAAGTCCATGATCTTCTCTAGTCTTGCTTTACTTTTGGGACATGCACTCCTCTTGGATTTATAGTGGAACATACTCTGAGGGTCTGAAAAAATGAATCCCCACCACTAATCAATGTCCAAGGCTCCTCTCTCATCTCTATGCCCACTCCCAAAATAGCTCATTCCCTTATTTCTTCCAACCCCAGCAACCACTATGTATCAACACAAGCTACAACTACCCGATGAACTTCCTCCATTTCACCCACCATTAGTGCCATTTCCAAAAATAGAGACACCACATCCAAGTTTGATCATCACATACAATTTTCATCTAGGTATTATAGCCCAAACATCTACTGAACACCCTCTAAGAAATCTGGATCATCAAACACACATATGTTCTTTAGGCGCCGAACATTGATCTTTCCATCATAATTTTGCATCTAGTTCTCAGAGCCCAATGCAATATTTGTCTCCATTTCCATTGTCTTTGATGAAAAAATCTATGATTTTCCTTGCCTTCCTCCTAAATTTAACTTTCTTTGAACACTCTGGAAATAAGCATATGCCAGGGTGTCGAGAAATGACTTCACGATCTGATACACACGAAAGATTGGGATCTCTTCATGCCTTAAAATGATAAATGCCATCAGGGGTTGGAACCATGATGCTTCTCCAAGTGATCAAAAAGGATATAAAGATTATTATTTTTAAATTTGGCCAAATCATAGTATTTTCTCTCTTTAATCTAACACAAGGAGTTTAAGGTCCTCAAACATTTCATTTTGAGTTCCCATAGCTGCATTTGTGCCCATGTTAGCCAACATGTTTGCCACCCTATTTGATTCTTGGTAGGTATGGGAAACCTTGAAGTCTTCAAATTCCATAAACCATCCTTTGATCAACTGAATATATTTATTGAGTTGCCAAGCTTCCAAATTCCCTTTCTTGATTCCATTAATGATTATCTCCGAGTCTCCTTCTAGATGGACTCTTTGAATGCCAAATTTAGCTCCTAAAATAAGAGCCTCTTTTGCCACATTATTTGTACCATCATTTAGACGTTTGGCCAACAAGGCAAGAGTGTTGCTCTTGTAATATCTTGCTACACAACCACACCCTGAGATCCCTGGGTTTCCCTTGACAACTCCATCAAAGTTTATTTTAACCCATCCTTCCTTTGGTGGTGTCTAACATACCTTTTCCCTTTTAGAAATAGGATTAACCCTACCAAACCCATAAATGGGCCTATATATATTATATTTAGAATATATATTGTAAGAATTTTCCTTTGGGAAAAATGACACCAAGATCAAGAAGCTCAAGAACTTAGCACAATATGGACCAATAATGTATGATCATAATAACAATATGAAAATGAATAATTCATTAATACACACTAAAGTGTGCCTGCATATAAAGGCCTTTAGAATGACCGAGAGTTAGCAAAGTGATAAGCCCCACAACTAAGCACATGTCCACCAAGAGTGGATTATCCTCCATTGAGCACCTAAGTTTGTGCAATGATGAAAGGATAAGCTTACATAGGTGTATCTCATAAAAAGATGTTGTAGACACCATTTGCTTAATTAGAGTGCAAATAACTGTGTTGTCTACATGACAACTCAGTTGAATATGCAAATTCCTGTGTTGTCAACAGGACAACTCATATGACTACGCATACTTCTAGGTGTCTACTTGACAACTAATATAATAATGCATTAACCTAAGTAAACTGAAGTAAAGTGTAAATAGTAATTAATTATTTACACTAACACCCCCCCTTAAGTGCAACTTAGGGGAGTGCACTTAAGCTCACAAAAGCTATGATGGGTCTTGGGTACTAGGAAATGTTAAGTACCCATGTACAAATGCAATGATGTACATACAATGCTATGCTATGCAATGAAATGCAATCTCTCTAAAAATGGAGAAAGAGGGAAAACCTCATGGGAAAAACCCTCCCCCAAAAAGAGAGATAAGTACAATAAGAGAAGAGTTAGGTGACCCCCTGGGGAAAAATCCTGCACACCCAAGAGATTTCACAAATGAAGATACTTGACCTCAGTAAAAGGCTTGGTGAAGATGTCTACAAGCTACCACTATGTAGGACAATATTGTAATACAATGACCTGCTCATGAATTAGCTCTCTGATGTAGTGCATATGAACGTCAATATGGGATATGCTATGTAGATGGTATTGGAGTATAGTTAGTGGGTTACATAGACTTATATTGTGAGGTTACATTTGATGTCCAAATGGCTATTGTGATCATACAATTTGGCCTGCTGATGATGGTCAAATGACCATCAAATTTAGGACCATGAAATAGTGATGCCAACAAAAAATCAGCCCTCTAGCTTATGTGGCAGTATGACAAGAGCTGATGTGGTCATACGAGAAGCTGATGTGGTGGTTGCATGGGACCTGACATGGTGGTTGAGTCAGCACTGATGTGGTAGGGCCCTAACATGGCTGAGGGCACTAATGTGGCAGAGGCCTAACATGGCTGAGTGTGCTAATTTGGCACCGAGGGTTTGCACAACAGTCTATGTAAGCACTGAAGTGGTCGGGGGTCAGACAGTGATTGGCAAAAGATTGACTATCGCTGGCAGTCAATAGACAATGACTGGCAGAAGATCGATGGTCAGTGGGTGTGTTGGAAAGTGATGGTAGTCAGTAGTGGGAGGTTGCAAAAGTTGGGACGAGAGTGGTTTTTCTAGTGAAAGTTTGGGTGGTTGTGGTGGAAGTAGTGACATTGTAGAGCAGCCAGTGTCGAGTTAAGTTCTGACAGAAGATTAGAAGCCAATGGTGATAGTGAGCACTGGTGGGTGGGGGATGTTTGATCCCACATCCATGGTGTTGGTGCCTTGTTATATGTTGAAAAGTCAGAGTCCACACATGAATTACAAATTGTGATTGACACTAGTTGCCGTTGGATGTGAAAGCTGGCAGATTGGTAAATGCCAGTTATTTAGAATGCATCGTCAGTTATGAGGAAAGTCCTAATCCGTAGAGGAATCTACCAGCTGTGGGCTACTAGGATTCGACCACTCGATTTGCTTGCAATAAATGCTCCTCTATAGGCCTAATAGGCTAATTTTTTTTAGAAAATAATAATTGAAGATCCAAAAAAATGTAGAGATGGAAATAAAAAATATAGATTCAAAAATCAAATACATAGATCTCAAAAGATCATACCAATTCTACAAATTAGGCCTTCAGGTTCCGGTTTGCAAAATTTTTTTCCTCAAATTTGACTATGGCCTAGGGTAGGCAAATTTATAGTCAAAATTCACCGAATCGATGCTTTAGATGCAATGGTGAGGTTCGCTTTGGCTCTAGATGCTCCCAATAGTTGCAAATACTCCAGATTTGAATTGTAGTCCTCGGAGAGGTGAAGCAAAAATGGTCTCCAATGGCTATGAAATGAAGCTCCCTCAGCTCTGATACCATGTAAGAATTTTCCTTATGGAAAAATGACACCAAGATCAAGAAGCTCAAGAACTTAGCACAATATGGACCAATAATGTATGATCATAATAACAATATGAAAATGAATAATTGATTAATACATACTAGAAGTGCCTATATATAAAGACCTCTAGAATGACTAGGAGTTAACAAAGTGATAAGCTTCACAACTAAGCACATGTCCACCAAGAGTGGATTATCCTCCATTGAGCACATGAGTTTGTACAATGATGAGAGGATAAGCTTACATAGGTATATCTTGTAAAAAGATGTTGTAGACACCATGTGCTCGATTAGAGTGCAAACAACTATATTGTCTACATGAAAACTCAGTTGAATATGCAAACTCCTGTGTTATCAATAGGACAACTCATATGACTATGCATACTCCTAGCTATCTACATGACAACTAATATAATAATGCATTAACTTAAGTAAATTGAAGTAAAGTGTAAATGGTAATTAATTATTTACACTAACATATATTATATATACAGTTATTTATATTATTACTAATATATTATTATTATCTAATGATAATTAACCATAGAAACATGTCTCTTCATGAGACATGTATCCTTATCTCATATTTCTAAGTCTCCAAATCTGCATTTGGAACACACCAATATAATGGCAGTGTTATTAAATTTGTAGAAAATGATCCTAGATATTTCAACATAGCATTAGAGCTAGGTTGTAAATGTAAATATAAATAAAGGAGAGAGGAAATATTGTGTAAGTTGCTACACTTGATAGTCTTTGACATTGATTATTAGAGTGAATATAAAAGTTTGATGAAAACTTATCATAAAATACATGTGATTCAATATGATCATTGAAAGGCATGAAACAATGGCTATATATTAAAGTGAAGTAAAAGGTACCCCATCATATGGTCCTATGATAAATAGATATGATAGGAAATGAATCTATCAATAATAGTCATAATATTCACAAGACTTGGGGCATTATCCCAACTATCTCTTCGCAACCACCACTAAGTAATTTAGTGCCATTCAATTATAGATTCACAACTACAAATATTATAGCTCAAGTACATAAGACACAAAAACTAAAAGGGAATAAATAAAATTAGACTATCTGAATCTATTTTTATGATCTCAATAGGACCAATCTAAACTCTATTATTGTTCTAATCTATGACTTCTATTTTTCTGGGGTCTAAAAGAAGCATAGAGGATGCAATACCAATAGCCTATATACACTATTGAAGATAAGAAAGCTCAATGTTACTCTTATAGACCAGAGGATTCAACCTCACATGCTTGATTATTATAGTTTGCATCATGCATGGCCAGGTTATTTCTACATTACTATGTAGTACTTAAAGCAACAATTGTATTTGAGGAAGCAATAATATTGATTACATATTCATATGTATTGTCGAGGTCCTGTATCATCTTGCCAACCGAATATTGGGGAGTTTTTTTATCATTTCAATACCCAAGTCCTTTACCCCATTGATATGATTTCAACGCTCATTTTTATTATCAATGGACCATCTTTTATAGATTTATAGAATTTTCCATTATATTATGCATAAGATCATTCTCTCGTATCTTGGACTTACTTTTTAGGACAAGCAATTATGTTGTTTGGGAAACCATTTCCTCCTCTCTTAGCTAGAGAAAATTACATCACAAGTAATGCTGACACATGATAATCATAAAATACTTTGACAATACCACAATAAATTCTTCATTTCTCTTCCTTCTTAAGGGTATAATGTTTGATGGTAGGTCATAAGGGAAGAATAGTCTAATAGCAAGCCATGATGTTAGAGGTAAAGAGTCCCAGAATAAGAAAGAGAATCAATATTCACTCCGTCTACAAGTCCAAGAAGATATGACTTTGCTTTTCCTAGTATTATCATGGCTCATCTTTTTCACCATGATATCACATTTAAAGAAGTCACAGTCCTATTCTAGATATTCTCCTTAGGACCAACCTGCTATAACACCAACTTTAGATTTTAATATTTTATCATTTATTATAAACAAAAAATTTGCATGGGCATATTTGACACATATTCAGTCATTTCTTGTCATGCTCTTCCCTCTCTATCATGAGGCTTATTATTGAAGTACTAATTGAATGATTGATTTTTGCACAGTTTGGATACATGTTGGCTGTTTACATCTACACTAACTCCAGGGTATCAATTTATGTTAGCACCTATTTCATGTTTAGCAACCCAAACTAAGAGTATGCATGTGGAAAATATATTAATAAATTCATTATGGCCAAGTATAATACCCTAGGCCTCATAATATACTTCAATGATTATATTGGTTATAGTGCCTACAATATGTATATTAAATCTTAGATGGAAGTTAAATGAAAAATTAATGATCAAGCTATATAATTGTCTAAGGCTGATTCCATTAAAGATATAGTCTTCAAACAAAAGAAGTAAGAAAGGATAGTTGAAATTGTAATGAGCAACAAGTATATTCTATTGGGACATTACATAATCCAATAAAATATCTTACCTAGGCACATTACAAAGATTTATACGAAAATCACCGATTATTGATTATAGGGATTGAACACATACACAAAGAAGACAAAAGGACAAGATTCCCTTGAAGAGGTTATTTATTGGATGCTAATTTACATGTTAGCTTCCTATAAACTTGGACATAGGATTATAGAACCTATCCTAAATAATAATGCAAATATCCACAAAATGTTAAAAGTTAGTAAACATTCACTTGATCTAACATGACACATATTTACCCTACTATTATGGAAAGCTAGAATCATGTATCAAAGGGAAAATTCAGGGTAATTTCATGTGGATGACATTAAGTTTGAGGAGAAACCTCTATCTTTGGTGCCACTAAAATTGTGTGTCAATTCAAAAGTATATATTAGAGGGGGAATTTTACATTGTGGAGAGGGGGGGTGAATAATGACCTCAACCAATGTTTCATTCCCATTGAAGACATTTTCTAATTTGATGCATATGGACTTTAATTAGAGCACTTATGTCAAGGATATTGATGTTCAATAAGTATTTATTATCTTTTAATATTACATTATTTTGTTTATTATAGTCTCTTGATTATATGTATGAATAATAAGATTCATGTGCCTTGATGTACTCTTGTACCATTCTTTGTATTGGAAATACAATATGGGAAGTAAAATTTGATAGTGGTGGGGAGGGGGGGGGGGGGGGGGGGGGGGGTTTGTTGGGCTGGCTGAATTAGTCCTTCAAAAATTTAACCATAAATTCGTTCACTACACATCCATCTCACAATTTTCATGTAAATTGAAATACCAAATTAAGCATATACATCCATAACATGAAAACAAATAAACATTCACACATATGACAAAAGCTATGATCACCCAAAAACTCTCCAATGAGAAGGTAAAATTGGGGTGGGGATGACACCCACATATCTTCACTAATATAGTTGTAAAGTGTATCCAATGAAGGTTACAATGTTTGATCATGAGACATGATCTACCTTGTAAAAGGTCTTCCCTATTAAAGGCTTACAAGATTGCCACATCTTACCCTATTAAAGGATTTCAATACCTTGTTAAAAGTGTGCTTGGTTAAAGGACTTCAACTTACAATGAAGTAAGCACCCTGTTAAAGGATTTACAATAGCATGTTAAGACTACTTTGTTAAGAGATTTAACTAATTCACCAATTAGAATGTCTTAGCAATGATCCTGTGGTTAGCACTATGCTGCTAGATAATAGATCACCTCTTTGCATGTATCCTTGATCCTTCTTTGATCAAATGCATCACTTATGTCCTCTAACTCCTTTCCTCTATTCTACTCTAACTAATTTTGCAATGTATCTCAATTCACAATTCCTTAGCCACCATGAGTGCTTTATTTGTACATGCAAACTTCTCTCTTCACTCATTCTACTTGCTACCAAATTTAGGGTTTGTACTCCTTAAGAAGACCTTGGTGACTTAGGGTTAGGTATGAATCAATGATTGTAATTCATCAATATAGCCACTCAAATAATCCATTTAACTGATTGGCTACATGTACTACATAGGGATTCACAATTAAGATTCGTTCTTATCATCTAGGATCGCAAAACAATCCTTAAGTTGGCTCCAAAATGGTTTACATAGTAGTTTGTGCCATTACAAACAACTATGTCAAAAACTATTTTACTTAACATCTAAAGTCCTTGATGCTCTACATCAACTACAACTTCAATGTTGTCACTCGTCATCTAAATTACTTGGTACATACTGACTACTCAACACTTGAGTGACTCAACATTAACTGATATGCACTATCTGACATGGTATGCTCAACATGCATTACTTGTTTGGCATGAACTAAGTTCTAACTTGTAAATGACTTAAGTGCATAGACACTCATATGTTAAAACTAATCTGAGATCAACAATTTTCCCCTTTGACATGAGTGGCAAAAGCACTTGGTCATGCATGAATGATCTTAACTTATGAGCATAACTCAAATACTCACTATCTTTGTTTGGCATATGTACAAAATTTCAAAATTTCCAAAATTTTTCATACCTCAAAATCTTATAACTCCTCCTAAGTTGATTGTGCTATTCTGAATCTAAACCAATACTCCTACTGAGTAAATATGCATATGTTGAACTGTGATGTACTCTGTTTGTATCTTTGACTCCTATTATTTCTTTTTCAAAAACTTATGTCTCCTCCTTACTTATTTCTCCTCCTTTTTGATACTTATGTCAAATGGTTATACATGTATATTGTGTATGTCCAAGAAATTTTTATGGACCACAGGTATTATCTTTAGAGCTACATCCCAGTTATCACATGTTACTTCCAATGATTTGATTTGGATAGGTAACTTCGCAACAAGGTGAACTAATCCTTCATGTGTATAAAGATGGGGATATTTCTTCATCACTATTTCTACAAAGGATAGTTCATTGTGTAGTATCTCCATGTGTAGAGTCAACATGGACTAGATAATGATTAGTGTAGCTCAAATGTTTGCATCTTGAGCATGCAGGGCTGCCAATTGACCTTCGGAGTTCATCAAATTCTTGAAATTATTTTGACTCTGAGATACAGAATTGGGTAGTGTAGTATCTATTAGCTTCATATCTCCTTCCAGAGTGTCAATATGTCACTGCACTTCTTATGTGAATAGATTTGTATCACACAACTTGGTGAATGTAGATGAAATTGAGAAGGTTAAAAAGACATTTGCAGAAGAGGAAACATGATAGATATCTAAGACCCCTCAATTTATTGTGGTACAACCTATAATGCCCATTTTAGTGTACAAAAAGAGAGAGACAACAATGGAAAATATCAACACAATGGAACCAAATGTGTTAGTATAGGAAGTTGCTACAGAAGATAAAGATGGGACACTAGTTCAAATAGGTCATGAAGATACTTCTATACCTACAACACAAACTCAAGGTGCAACTATGATTAACAAGCAAGAAAATGATAGGACTGAAGAGTCAATATTGATTACCAAGCCTAAGGAGGAATTAGCAATACAAACACTGGTTACTTTGCCAGAAACTGCTGCTCCTCCAAGTCAAGCTCTTCATAGGTCGAGTGTAGAAGCTACACCACTATAGTCATCAAGGCCTATTCCTAGCACTCTCTAATGTTTAGGATAATCTCCCAATGTAGTGTCATTAGAATTCATGCTAATAATCTCCCCCTTTGGAATTGATGGCAACATAGATGAAAAACATATAAGTTCTAAGAATACCAAACTATACTTTACTGCTGTCATCTTCTCAAATCCTCTTCATCAATCAAATATGGAATTCTCTGGAACACTGTTATGTTCTTCTTCTTCTTTTAGGATCAGCAATAGTTGTTCATAGTAAACAACTTCCAATACTTTTTGGCTACATCTGCACAATTACACTTCCTTCTATGCACTTACATGAATCTTTCTAAATCTCCCTAAAGAGATAACTCTCCCCCATTGCCATCTAAATAGGTGCTTCTCTTCCAATTTCTTATGTACATTCACTCAATATGTTTTTCATGTACATTCTCTCCCCCATTGACATCAATGTCAAAGGTATCAATCACAATACCAATTGTTGCATACCAATTGCTAATCAACTATTCAAACTATCAACTAGCTCAAGTGTCCAAAGACATTGTTTAATACCAAATACCTAGAGTCCTCTATGACTCAGTATAAATCAGATACTCCCCTATACATGAAGCATCAACATTTAGTCCAATCTAACCATAGTGCTTTGTACCACTAGACTGATGCGCTCCTTGCATCAACTACTTTGAAGTAGGTAGGGTCATAACCCTAGCATACCTCTTAGGTACTCAATAGTATCTTTAGGCAAAGGCTTTGTAAAGATATCTACAATCTGATCTTTAGTACTTACATACTCTAGCCTTATCTCTTTCTTTGCTGCCTTCTTTCTAGAAACTTGATACTTTATGGATATGTGCTTTGTCTTAAAATGCAATATTAGATTCTTAGACATACTTACTGTACTTGTGTTATCACAATAAATCATAACATGTTCTGTAAACTCAATTCCAATATACTTCAACATTTGTTTCATCCACATAACTTGATAACAGTTATTTGTTGCTACAACATACTCTGCCTCAGTTGTACTCTAAGAGATACAACCTTGTTTCTTACTCAACCAAGAAACCAATCTTCCTCCAATAAATAATGTTCCACCATTGGTGCTCTTTCTCTGATCTATATTGCTTGCCCAATCTGCATTAGTATATGTGCACAAGGTGAAATCACTTGATCTATCATACCATATTCCATAATCAGATGCACCCTTCAAATATCTGAATATCCTCTTTATTGCTACATAATGATACTCTTTTGGATCAACTTGAAATTTTGCTACAATCCTAACTACATTTGCTATATCTGGTCTAGTGTGAGTCATATATTACAATCCTCTAATCATAGATCTATACTTCTTATACTCAACTGTAGGTGTCTCATCTTTACTGGATAACTCATGGCTAGTTATCATGGGTGTACCAATAGGTTTGCAACTTTCCAAACCAAACCTTTTCAACAGAACATTTAGATATTTAGTTTGTGAAATAAATATTCCATCTTTGTTCTGCACTGCAATCCTAGGAAAAACTTCATTTATCCTATCATGCTCATTTCAAATTCATTTTTCATATCTTCAATAAACTTGTCACTTTCTTCATCATTTCCTCCAAACATTATATCATCCATAAATATTACAATGATAAATAGACCATCATGCATTTTTCTCAAATACAAATTACCATCTGCTGTACCTTTGATAAATGCCTGTCCAACCTTACATACCAGGTTCTAGGTGCTTTCTTAAGACCATATAATGCTTTCTTTAATCCACATACAAAATCTTTATCTTCTAGCTAAGGGAATCCATCAGATTGCTTAATGTAGGCTTCTTCTTCAAGTTCTCTATTAAGAAAAGTTGACTTGACATCCATATGATAAACCTTGAAATTCTTGCTTGTTGCATAAGCTAAGAACATCCTTACTACTTCCATTCTTAACATGGGTGCATAGGTTTCTTCATAGTCTATGCCTTTTTGCGATGAATATCCTTTGTAAACAAGTTTAACCTTGTTTCTCATGACTTCTCCTTGCTCATTCATCTTATTTCTAAATACTCATTTGGTTACTATCACATTCTTATCTTTAGGTCTAGGAACTATTTCCCATGTGTCATTCTTCATAATATGATATAGTTCTTCTTTTATAGCTTGCATCCAATGATCATCCTTACATTCCTCATATGTGCTCTTAGGTTCCACTTGAGAAATTAGACACAATTCCTCGTTCACTATGTTCCTTGTCATCACACCTTTATCCTTGCTCCCAATTATTTGCTTTGGAGGGTGGTTCCTTGTTATGTTTTTGGTAGAAGTAGGAGTTGACATCTCAACTCTAATCTCTTCCCTAGGTTCAAATCTTTGTTCTTCTCTATGCTCTATAGATACTTCATTTTGTAAGTCATTGTTAGTCTCACAAAGAACTTCAACATTCTATCTAAAAAATCTAGAATTATCCACTTCTTCATCATAATTATAATCTACCATCTTCTCTTTAGTACCAAACTTTTCATCAAGCCTTACATTTGTGCACTCAACTATTGTCTTAGCTCTATAGTTAAAATATCTATATGTTTTGATTTTCAACGAATAACCAAGAAACATACCTTCATCGCTTCTAGGATCAAACTTACCAATATCATCATCTCTCTTTATGTAACACTTCAAAATATTCTAAAATACTTTACTGATGGTGAATGACCAAACCATAACTCATAGGGTGTCTAGCTCATAACTTTTCTAACCTGTACTCTATTCAGAGTATATATTGTAGTGTTAACTACTTCTCTCCAAAATGTCTTTGAGACATCATTCTCAAATAACATTTCTCTTTTTGCTTCTGCTACTGACTTGTTCCTTCTTTCAACAATCCCATGCTATTTAGGTGTTCTAGGTGAAGATAACTATCTTTTGATTCAATTTTCTTCATATAACATGTTGAACTCTCCTCCTCTATCTAATCTTAAACACTTAATCTTAACACTAGATTTATTTTCAACTCTATTCTTGAATATTTTAAATTTCTCAAAAGTTTCAAACATCTCTTTAAGAAATGCTACCCACATCATACTAGTGAAATCATCATCAAAAATCATAAAGTATCTTTCACCATATAATCCTCTAGTTCTTGCAGAACCACTCAGATCTGTGTGAACAATTTCCAATTTCTTTATAATAGAGAACTTTTTGCTAGGAAAAGACACATTCCTCTACTTAGCCAAAATACATTCCTTGTAGACAACATTAGTAGGCTTAATAATCTTAGGCAAATCTCTTAATGTAAATGTATTGCTAACTTTCACAATATTATCAAAGTTTATATGAAAAAACCTTCTATGCCATAACCGATTGTTATCAACCTTTGCAACCAAACATGTTATTTTAGTAAGATTCAATTGAAATATATTACCTCTAGATCCAGTTCTAGTTCTAATCAGTTTACCATCTTTGTCTTGGATAATGCAAGTCTTCTCATTCTTTGTCAAGATCCAATAACATGGACCCATGCACAATAGATGAGTCTTCATCTTCTCCTTCCAACTATCTTAGTTGGCCCCATCAAATCTCAAACTATCTTTCCTAAACATATTCACCATTGATCACCCAAACCTATTAAGCCTTATCTTCAAGGACTTGATGCTCTGATACCAATTGTTAGAATATATAGTCCATTGATATAACTAAGAGCAAGTGGGGCGTGAATCAATTATACAAGTATCATCACAAACATTAACCTTAAACAAACTTAACCATGTGATTAATGTAAACTAAAACCACAACAAGATACTCATATACAATTAACACCAGATATGTTAACTACAAAAACCCTTGATCAGAGGGAAAACCCTAGTGGGGATGGTACCCACAAGATGAAGTACTAATATTAATATTCCTTGTTATAGGATAGACCCTATTAGGAGTCTGTTACAACATTAAATACATATGAGTCCTTGTTAGGAGACTTTGAATCCTTGTTAGCAGATTCCAACCCCATTAGGAGTTGTGGAAGATAGCTGGACCTAGTGCCCAAACAACTTCAAGGTTAAGATTAAAGAACCCACTATCCAAATGATCTCTATATTATTCCTTTCTGAATAATAGAAATGAAATGCACTTTCTTCCTCTATCTTTGTCTTGTGAACTAGACTTCTATTTCTTTAGATCTTGTAACCAGATCTCATACTATGCATCCAATGATCCCTTGGATCACTTATAGGCATTCAACAAGCATTCTTTTCCTTCTTGCACTGTGCACTAATACTTTGCATTCCACTTGATCTCCTCTAGATCACTCACATAAATAAAGAAAATTAATTTCCTTTATACCATATCTTCATAATAATTCCTTGAGTTGGCCTTAAAGCTTTCCCAATTAATTAGAATAAGATAAATTAATTAATTCACAATTACAACAACACTATCAGCTCCTAGTCTATACAAAACTTCATACTATGAAACCACATCTTGCACACATGCTGGTGTCACCACATGATCATCCTCTATCACTATTATTTGTGAATCATCTCCATTACATATCCAATGAAAGATAACGATAGATCATCATACTCTATTTTCCAATATTTTATTTTTGAATGACTTCAAGTAAAACATGTATAACTTTTGTACAACATCAAATCAGAATTAGTCCTTTAAACCATGCCATTATGACAACCTCAGGAACATGTCCTCCATTGTGTATTATCTAAAACTTCCTTAGCTCATGTGCATACTAAGATTACTGCCTGTTGTTTTCCTTGTCTTAACATAATTATACTATGTTGACATCAATGACAAATGTAGTCATGAATGCAACATATCAATACTCTCCAATGCTTAGGATACTCCCCCAATGTAGTATCATTAGCATTCATGCTAACAAGTTGTGCCTTGGTGGTGGTGTATAGTAACATCTTTTTCATGTCCTCCTTTGTTAGCGGATTTATGTTCTGAGCTAGAGTATCAAAAACATCCTTGATCTTTACTATATTTGTTTCTGCATCTGTCACATGTTGTGGACTGACACTCAACATCTATACATTAGGTATACTCTATTCTATTTGCTGCTCAACTAAAACTATTGCCTATGTATCTACATTCTTTTTAGTTCCTTCCACATGTGCATCTTTTTCAATGTCAACTTTAGTAACCTCAGTTACTCATATTTTTCTTCACCTACCTCAGCAGGGATCTCCTCAATTGCCTTAGGTGTTGTTAGTCCATATATTACTTTCCACAACTAAGTGGATTTCTGAACAACATCGTCAATGTTATTTCACAAGATACTGAATGCCCTATATTTAGAAGCAAACCTCCCTATATACTTCTTAATGGCCTTATCCAATTCTGGCATCACACTTTCTAGTGTAGTCTTGCTGATTTTCCTTTCTCTATTGAGACTAAACTACCATTTTTCTCAACTCTGTCATATGGACTCTTGGCTATAGAGTTGGCAAGTTCAATTGGAGTCTTTTAGTGTTTCCATCATGGCATATATTGATGCTTCCACTTGGTTCATCTCAAACTTTCTAACTTTGTCAAACTCAACATGTGTGAATCCAGATAAGTTAGCATTATTCTTTATATTCTCACACAAGTTTTCCAAATCAAAAGGACTATGACTTACCACTTTGAATTGGCTATTGTCATTAGATTTTGTCCTCTCCTCATCTGATTTAGTTGGAGCAATGTATTTTCTCCTTTGTCTCTTCTCAGATTCATCTTCTCGTGTAGTTATCCTGGTTTTCTTCCCTTTTGACTTTTCCACTTCTTGAACCTTCACAGCAATAGCTCTTGTGTTGGCCCTGGTAGCAAGAACTGTAGGCTTAGGTTGTGTAGTTTTTACAACCTTCTTGGGTTTGCTAACTATTGGAGCTTTAGCTTTTATTTTCTTCTTCTCTTTAGATACAAGTTCTGCATTGGCTTCTTCTCCCTTGACACCTTCTTCAATTTCTACTTCCTCTCCACTTTGGCCTTCTCCTTGACCTTGAGTAATGGTTATTGGTGCTTGGGCTAGTATATCTTCACCTTCTTCATCATCATCTTCATTGCCATCTTCTTTGACATCTTCTTCTATCCCTTCACCAAATTTTTCTTTGAGCTTCTTAATAATTTTATTCTTCTTCCTTATTACAGAGCCTATCTTGAAGTCCATAGTTATCTTTGACTTGGCTACATCGTAGTTACCAAAGGCTATAGCCTTCTTATCTACTTCTTTTGCTAGCAAAGTAATAATTTTTGTAGATGCCTCATCCACATTTATCTCATAACTTAGAGGCTTTAGCCATCTCACCCTTGGAACTGCAACCTGAACATATGTGAAATTAGTATCAACTAGAAAGAAAACATCATTGAAATGATTCTCAACTAGTGACTTTGGTATCCTCATTCTTTGTTTCATTTACTTCTTAAAGTATTCAAAGTAGCTAGTCATTATAGACTCAAAATTTTCTCCAAGTTGCTCAATGTATTCACCTATCTACACTGTAATAGATCTATTTGTCTTCCATGAAACTTTACTAAAAGAAGGAAATGTGTTCTTCACATAGAAAAATATACAAACAAGTATTGAACCAAACTTGCACTGCGCACTCTTGGTTTTCCTTATGGCTTCCAAGTTTTCTGATAACTATTGTAACTGTAACTCGGCAAGGTCATAAAAATGATCCTTCTTGACTATCTTGTAGCTTACATCAACAACAATACAAGGTACACTATTCAACCTACTAGATTGAATGATTTTATGTACAATTATCCTTACTACAAAAGTAATTAGGGGATCTATAATGATGTCAATTATCATTCCTCTCTTACTCCAAACAATCCCTATGTTTTTCTCAATAACCTCTTTTGCATCACTTCTCATGGTCTTAGGTCTATCTAGGGTTGGATACCCTATTACCCTCTGCACAATCCTCTTGGTAATCTTGGTAGGTCCATCCTCTAACCACATAGTGTTGTCATTAATCCTGATCAAAACAATATTTATCCACTTTATCTTGAAAATGTTGGGAAACCTAGGGCATGGGTCAACCCTTTTCTTTCTACAATCTTAAATTCCTCCTTTAATATTCAATTTTCACATAGTTTTCCATACATGTCTCTGATCTCCATGTCACCTATGCTACCCACCTTACATGTGTAACAACATCTTACATCTTGAATCATTAAAACTTGTGGCGGCATCATTGATAGCACACTGGATGGGTCTTTCTTGTATGCAATGTCAAGAATTGATCTAAAGTTTGGTTGTTTGATCTCATTACTAATTAATTGAATATTTAAAACTTCCTTTTCCTCTTTAACCTTAGTAGCAAAATAACTAGATGGCATGTCAATTGCCTAGGGTTTGCAAGAATTCAAATAGCATAGCTTGACACACGATAAATACCTTCACAAATCTACTGAATGGCATCAAACGATGGTTAAATCTAGTCTGCAATTTCTTGGAAAGATATCTTCAATTCGCCTTAAGCTCTTTGTGCTCTCTTCAAATTTGAATGATGTCAAATGAATAAAAAATTGACCATATAACCCTTAAAACTTCATAATTAATTCTTAGTGCTTACACAACTATAAGCTTGGCTTCAATAGTAATCCCAACTCACTCGGCTTCCATGTAATTTCCTTCAAGCTCGAAAACCACTATGAGCTTGGCCAACATTATGACCTACAATAGCTCGACATCAACTAGATTTCACTTGACAACTTAAGTGAAACTTTTTATGCTCAACAACAACATGAAAATTGACAAAACTTAAAGATTTCTTCTAGGTTCTAAACAACAGTTTGCATCTTTCTTCATGCATATATAATATTTTCAAAACTAAATCCTTGGAACTGATGTATGGTATATCATTTAAATATTAGTTCTAGACATACCTCTTGATTTCTTAATTGGGGATGGTGCGATCACCTAACCCATTGGGTGAAGTGATCCCCTATGAAATTGATGTACTACAATATTCCTTCTTCTTCCATGTTTTGTTCATCTACACTTTGACTTCTTTAACATGTGCCTTTTCTTTTCCTTTGTTGAACACACTGTTTGGTGCCTTTGCCTTTGTTGGACATTCTCTGCTTATGTGACTAGTCTTTAAGAAACTAAAACATGTAGTCTAACTTAACCATCTACTATAATCACACTTGAAATGCATTCTTATGTAGTGTCCATACTCTTGACAATAGTGACAACCATATCTAGTATTGTAATCCCAATTATAAGAGTTTTCATTGTGCTTTACCTTTGTCTATTTGTTTGATGGCCACTTGGGCTTGGATCTGCACTCATATGCTCTATGCCTGTACTTCTAACAGTTATAGTAGTATCCTTCAAATCTTTGTGTGCTCATCATCTTGGTTCTGCATTCATGTGTTTGATGTCTTTTCTTGTTGTACTTGTTGTAGTGATCATGAACTTCTACTTAGGATTCTAATTTTTAGTCTTTCTCCTACAAACATTAGCAGTATCTCCTAATTTTCCATACTAATGACAAGTAGGTTTGGATTTTTCTCCATTGTTGCTCCTCTGTTCACCACTTTTGGATGATTCCCCTTCTTTAGTGCTAGTGTAATCCAATCTAATAGTATCACTGTTGGATCTAGGAGATCTCATAAATTTCTCAAAATACTTGATGGCTTCACTTGGTTTCTTGAAAATTTCAACAAACTCATTTTCCCTTCTTAGATCATTTCTTAGTTGTTCATTCTGCAACTTCAGTGTTGTGATTTCAATGTCTTTTCTATTCAATTCATGATTGGAAATCATCATTTGATTCAATTTTTCTAGTTACATGTGAGAAATCCTATTCACCTCTGATGTCTTCTGTTCTAGTCTATTGGTCAATATCCTTTTGTCAAAGAATGTCTTTTCTATTCAATTCATGATTGGAAATCATCATTTGATTCAATTTTTCTAGTTACATGTGAGAAATCCTATTCACCTCTAATATCTTCTATTCTAGTCTATTGGTCAGTATCCTTTTGTCATCTTCAATCATGACTTTGTCCTCTTCAACTTTTTTTCTACTTGGTCACCTCAAATAGCAATACTATTTGGACATCGTGTTCTATCTTAAGATTTCTAATCTCTTTAGTTAGGGCTCCATTCTTTTCCATTAGATTTGTAACTATTGCATCAAACTCACTTGTGTTTCCATCTACAAACAATTTAGTAGTGTCAATCTCTTGGTATTGTGTGT
This sequence comes from Cupressus sempervirens, assembly GCA_028749045.1. Taxonomy (NCBI): domain Eukaryota; kingdom Viridiplantae; phylum Streptophyta; class Pinopsida; order Cupressales; family Cupressaceae; genus Cupressus; species Cupressus sempervirens. The sequence goes on along the minus strand of CM053785.1, from coordinate 398,166,875 downwards.
CATTCTCTTCAATAGCTATCTCTTTCCTTCTCTTCAATGATCATTTCAACTCATCCCTTGCTTCATTCAATTGATGTAGGGAAAGCTATATTTCAATCTTCTATTTCTCAATAGTCTTTCCCAACTTGTAGACTTCCATCTTCAAGATCTTTCCTCAAAGCTACAAAGCTTTCCTTTCTAGAGAACTAGGCTCTGATACCAATTGTTAGAAATACAATATGGCAAGTAAACTTGAAGGGGGGGGGGGCGTGGTGAATCAGTCCTTCAAAAATTTAACCATAAATTCATTCACCACACATCCATCTCACAATTTTCATGTAAACTAAAATACCAAATTAAGCATTTACATTCATAGCATGAAAACAAATAAATATTCACACATATGACACAAGATATGATTACCTAGAAACCCTCCAATGAGAAGGTAAAAATGGGGTGGGGATGACACCTACAAATCTTCACTACTATAGTTGTAAAGTGTATCCAATGAAGGTTACAATGTTTGATCATGAGACATGATCTACCTTTTGAAAAATCTGCCCTATTAAAGGTTTACAAGATTGTTACATCTTACCCTATTAAAGGATTTCAACACCTTGTTAAAAGTGTGCTTGGTTAAAGGAATTCAACTTAAAATGAAGTAAGCACCTTGTTAAAGGATTTAGAATAGTTTGTTAAGACTATTCTGTTAAGATATTTAAGTAACTCACCTGTTAGAATGTCTCAACATTGATCCTGTAGTTAGTACTCTACTGCCAGATACCAGATCACCTCTTTACATGTATCTTCAATCCTTCTTTGATAAGATGTATCACTTTTATCCTCTAACTCCCTTCCTTTTTTCTCCTCTAACTGATTTTGCAATGTATTTCAACTCACAACTCCTTAGCCACCATGAATGCTCTATTTGTGCATGCAAACTTCTCTCTTTGCTCATTCCACTTGCTACAAATTTAGGGTTTTTCCTCCTTAAGAAGACCTTGGTGACTTAAGGTTAGGTATGAATCAACAATTTTAATTCATCCATCTAGCTACTCAAATCATCCCTTTAACTGATTGGTTGCATGTACTGCATAAAGATTCACAATTAAGATTTGTTCTTATCATCTAGGATCACAAAAAAATCCTTAAGTTAGCTCCAAAATGATTTTTTTGGTGTAAATATATATTTACTATTTACACTTACTTAAGTTTACTTAGGTTAATGCATTATTTCATTTCGTGAGACGCTTGGGAGTTTGTGTACCCTTTTGAGTTGTCATGTTGACAACACAGAAGTATGCAACTCTATTTCAGCACATGGTGTCTACAAAACTTGAGTTTACATCATTCACTAAGTTGTCATGTTGACAACATAGTTATTCACACTCTCTTTTTAGCACATGTTGTCTACAACACTGATTTTTTAGTTGCACCCTTGTAGGCTTATCCTCTCATCATCACACTTACTTCTGTGCTTAATGGAGGACAACCCATATCTAGTGGACATGTGCCTGGTTGTATGACTTATTATGTAGTTGATTCTTAGGCATTCTAGATGCATCTTAGAGGCTTTTATATACAGGCACTCCTAGTGTACTTTCAAGCATATGTTGAATTGAATACATTGATATTCTGATCATACTCCATTCTGGTCTATAATTGTGCTTGTTTTTGAGTTCTTAGTTCTTGGGTGAATTTTTCCTTGAGGAAAATTCTTACATGGTATCAGAGCTTGGAGATTTTCTCTTCACATAGCTATTTGAGACCATTGTTGCTTTGACACCTCAACCTAAATCTGGAGTACTGCAAAAATTGAGAGCATCTAGAGCCTAAACGGACCTCGCCATTGCATCTAAAACATCGATTTGGTGCAAATCAACTATAAATTTGGCTACCCTAGGCCAAAATCGATCATGAGGAATTTTTTTTTTACAAATTCGCACCTAGAGGCCCAATTTGCAACTTGGGTATGGTCATTTTTAGATCTATTTGATTAATTTTTGGATTTGTAATTTAATATTTCTCTGCATTTCAAAGTTTGCATTTTTTTCAATTTTTTTTCCTAGTTGGGCTAGTAGAGAATTTTTTTTTATAGAACCAGGCTATCAGATCCTGGCCCTATACAGGAGAATATTCTTTGCATGATAATTTTCCACACAAATTTGGCCAAACCTACCAGACTGGATAGACTCTGGGCACACCACCAGTGGACTGCTTGTTTATTTAGACTTTGTGGGTTCCTTGTTTTAAACCCTTGTTGGGCTCCCCACACATCTAATGTGGGATTATTGGTCAAGTTTTGGCACCATCAAATAGTTTTTGGCTCCCATAATCAGAAGTCTAGTGACTGTTGGTGCAATTTTGCCACCCACAATAGTATTTGATTCTACGATGACTTGTTAAAGATTCTCGGTACCATGATTGGGATTTCTTCGGCCATAGGATTCTCTTGGTGTCGTGTCTTCAAGTCTTTGGTGAATGTTGCAAAATTCTAGCCCACCTAATCCTGGTGATTAAACAACAACATGTGGCATCTACTCACAATGGCCACACCTCCCTTACAGCTCACCACCAACTCAGTAGGCCAACCCAATGAAGACACGTCAGCCTCCAAGTCATCACCATGTTGGATCCTCTGCCACCTCAATTGGCATGCGGCAAGCCAAAACTTCACCATGTGGACAAATCTATATCCTTCTGTCAGCGCCTATGTCATCTCAGTCAATGCTAGCTGTCAGACATGTTAGACAACCATGCTAGATTGTACTTTTCTATATTGCTGACATCATCATGACATCATGTTGATGTCATCATAGGGCTAGGAGTTGCTGACATCATCATTTCATGAGGTTAAATTTGATGGCCACTTGACCATCATTTCTAGGGATTTATAACTATTGTGATTGTCATTTGACCATCAAATTTAAGCTAGCAGTTTTCTCTCCAAACCCCTACCCAGATTGCTTTTTGCTTTGGCAGCTTGACTTTGAGAGCCCATAACTCGATCGTCTAGACTCCAAATTAGGTGCAATTTTTTTTGAAATTAGGTAGAATTTCTCAGTGGTGGTGTTCTTTTCTGGTTTTGTTGCAAGGATCATTTTAGAAATTGCATTTTTTGGTGACTGCACCTATTCAATCTTGCATTCTGCAACTTCAAATGGTCCGTACGGGCACATCTGGTCACTTTTTTAGGTTCTATTTTTTTTGAAAGTGCATTATTTCTTGTCTACTTTCCAGATCTGTGGTTAGATTCTAGGGTTGTGTGGACAAAATTCTCACTTTTAGAACTAGGGCTTTTTCAACATTGTAAAGCTTTGATTACCTTTTAGAATTGTTGTACGTCTGAGCTACAATGCTAAGTGACAGATTTGGGCCTCAAAAGGTAGTTGTAAAAAGAAAAATTAGAAGTGCACTTTGTTCATTTTGACAAGTGGCCTATTGTACAAACACTATCTATAAAGTGCCAAAAGCATCTTTTTCAGGGGGTTCTTTTGATTGAGTGAAAATGGGGTGTGTGTATTGTGTATTGAGTCTCTCTTGTGTGCTCTTTTCATTTTTTGCATGATGGGTTCATCTAAATGTCCACTTCTAACTTCATGCAATTATTTTGCATGGAGTAGATTAATGGAAAAAGGTTATAGTCTTTATGTTGATGGTATAATTACCAAACCTACTGATGCTAAAGAACTCATTGATTGGCATAAACAAGACCAACAAGCTTTAGGAATTATCAAGAGTTGTGTAAATAGAGATTTGTTCTTTCACATTGCTAGTTTCAAGGAATCCAAACCTACTTGGGAAAAATTTGAATCATTTTATGGTAAGGTGGATGAGGAAAAGGGTTTCAAATTGAGGACGATCTAATCCAAAGAACTTTGACACAATTCAAGATTACATCAACAAAGCCAATGAGTATAGGGAACTACTTAAAGATTGTGGAAATGGCATGAAGGATGACAAGTTGATTTGTCACATCCTGAAGAGGCTACCTTTAGAGTATGCCTCCTTTTTTTCAAGTTATAATACTCGCAGGTTGACCATGGGAAGTGCTTACTAGAAGCCTACATTTGATGCTTTTGCAGAGATGTTGATTGTTGAACATTCTCACTTGATATATTTGGGACTTCTCATGACATCAAAGATCAAAGCATTGGTGGCTAATGATGAGCACTAATAAAGTCAAGGAGGCAAAAGTTCTAGCAACAACAAGAAAAAGCAGTGGAAGCAAAAATCACAGTCTAAGACATAGCAATCCTCCTCACAAAAAGGTGATTATTCTTCCAACAAGAAGGGAAGTAATGAAAAGAAGGATAAATTTTTTTGTGCATATTTCAAAAAGTCAAATCATGATGAGCATCATTGCAAAACTAAAAGCATCGATGAGTTGGAAAACCTGCTCAAGAAGAACAAAATTTAAGTGCCACGCACTTCCAAGGATTCAACTCCAACCTCTTCAAAGGGAAAAGGGCAAGCACTTATGACAAATACAAGTTCTTCTTCAGAATAGATACTTGAATCAGGTGCCTCTTACCATATGGGTTCTTCAAAGGGAGACTTTTCTTCATTGAAGCAGTCATAGGTACCACACATCTTCATGGGAGATGATACCAAAATGGAAGTTGAAGGAAAAGGACATGTGGAAATGGAAAATGGGGAATTCAAAGATGTTCTCTATGTTCAAAACCTTAGCTCCAATCTCCTCTTAGTTTACCAAATCACTCACCTTGGAGATGGTCATAAAGTTGAGTTCCTTTCAAATTCAGTGATGGTGCGTAGTCTTAGAGATGATTCATTGGTTGTAGTGGGGAAAGTCAATCATGAAAAAAGGCTTTCTTCCTTTTCCCACTTTGTGCCTAAGTCTCCTTCTCAAGCCTTGTTGACTCACTCTACTTCACAAATCAAACTATGGCATGAGTGGTTTGGTCATCTTTCCTTCTGCTCTCTTCAACAACTTTGCTCAAAATGCATGGTCAAAGGTCTACCTAACATCAACTTTTCTAAAGGAGAGTGTTCATCATGTTTAGTGGATATGCATCTCGAGGAGACGTATGATAAAAGGAAGTCTTCTAGAGCACAAGTTGTTCTCCAGTTGGTTCACATGGTTTTAGTAGGACCTTTTGCAATGACTTCAGTAAGCCAAGGCCACTACATCCTTACTTTTGTTGATAACTTTTCACAATTCACATGGGTCTACTTCCTTCATCATAAGAATGAAGTGGTTGATAAGCTTCAAGCCTTTAAGATTCATGTTGAATAGAAATCAAGGAAAGCCATAAAAATTCTATGGATGGACAATGAGAATATATATGTGGATAGAAGGCTTAGGAACTTTTGCAAACTTGAGGGGATTGATCTTTAGAATCTACCAGCATTTAGTCCACACAAGACATATGTTGCAATAGTAAGGATTAGGACTCTCAAGACCATGGCAAGTTGCATGATTAAAGTCAAGTCTCTTGATTCAACACTTGAAGTTGAAGCCAATAGCAGTGCCACTCACATACTTAATAGGTCTCCTCATAATGCCCTAGATGGGAAGACTCCTTTTGAAACATGGTGCAGTAGAGAACTAGTTGTGAGTCACTTCAGAGTCTTTGGTTGTCTAGCATGGGCAAACATATCTTCTAGGGGATGCAAGGCACCAACACCTAGGCCTTGTACTTTCATCAATTATGAAGACAATGTTAAAGCTTATAGACTTATGGATCCAAAGACAAATGAGATTTTTGTGGAGAAGGATGTACACTTTGAGGAAAGTTCACCCAACTTATCCTCTAATCCTCTCCACACTTCATATACTATGGAAACTGATAGTGACACTAGCGATAGTGCTTCAACAGTTTCAGGCATGTGGGGTTTTATTGATAGTTGCAAT